>JAOYNN010558766.1:961-13625 GCA_025770095.1 Goniobranchus kuniei
GTACTTGGTGGCCCAGTAGCTCAGTTGGTAGAGCGGCTGTCTGCCATGCGAGGTGGCCCGAGTTCGAACCCAGCCGGGCGGTGGATTTTTTTTCGGGAGCCCTTGTTCACCCAGCAGTATAAATAGGTAGCTAGGTCTTTCTAGACTTGGCGAAAGTAAAGTCGGAGTGGAAACTACCACATCATGCGTATGCCTAGTATAATTAGGGCTCTACTCCTAATTCCCCCGCACTCAGTCATGGGTATGGGGCAAACTTTACTTTACTTTTACTTACAGTTCTATTAGTGGTAAGAACGTTATGTAGGGTTTTATACTGGAACCAGAAAAGTATTGTATCTTCTGTTACATTAAATAGTCGGGTAAATGCGAATTTCCACTTAAATTCATACAATTCATTCGCTTGCCATTTTACAATCCCTTTGGGTATTGATTTGTCAGAGCTAAGATATTTGTATATCAGACTTGCACCTTTCTTAGTGTTATAGATTATAAACCACGGTTTATGGACTTTGGTTTCTTTTTCCTTATCTCCTTGTGGTAGTGTCTGCTCATAGTGTTTTGTGGCTTGTATTATTGAAAAGTAATGGATGAAATTGATGTTGATCCGGTATTTCAAACAGAACTCGTAGTACGACATATAGTTATTACCATTTTTAGTTGCCATGTAAATAAAAGTTGGTTTGTTTCTAATACCCTGCTGGAGATGGGTTTCCTACCTATCTTTATGTTATTATTATATAGAATTGGAATAATCGATGCAGCTGTGTTGTATTTTTGGGATATATTATCACAGTATATTTTATAAGAGCTAGGGACGTCCTCCCAAAATGGTTTTCGAAGTCTTTTTTTTCAATTCATCTATAATATGCTGATCCACAATATTGCATTTTCCTCATTGATGGCACCTTTTGCATTATATGATTCCATTTCGTATCTGTTTGGAAAATACGTCTTATCTATGTTATTTTAAGTGCCATTATGAATATGTTTATGTCTACCATTCCAAGTCCCCCTTCTGACTTCCTTTTGATTATTTGTTTCCTATTTATTTTATCAGGTTTACCATTCCATATAAACTGGAAACACATTTTCTGTATGGCTTTCAGAATATCTTTCGATGGGTTTGGTAGTGCAATTACATAAATGTACTATCTTTGCTAGTATTAGAGATATCAGCACTGTGATCTTTCCAAGTGGTGTTAAAATTCTTCGATCCCATTTGTTCATCGTGGATTGCATATAAGGAAGGTTTTTCTCTATGTTTTTGTCTATTACCTGTGTAAGTTCCGTGTTGAAATTAATTCCCAGCATTGTAAACGTCTGTGGGTTCCATTGAAAATTTAGGTGTTCAAGATATTTTGTTTCAAAGCCAGCTTTAGACCTAAACCATATGACTTTCGTTTTTTCAAAGTTCATGCATACTCCCGAATATTTTGCATACTTAAGAATTGTGAATACACAATACTGAAAGGATGCCTGATTGCCATCAAGGTATGTAGCTGTGTAATCTGCCTATTGACTAATAAGTATTTCTTCGTCTTCGACATACTAACCCTTGATATTGATGTTTTGGCGGATTAATAGAGATAATATTTCAGCGCAGATTATAAATAAATAAGGGGATAATGCATCTCCTTGCCCACAGCCTCTTTCCATTTTAAACCATTCTATAAGTGTTAAGTTTATATCGACAGTAGATTGTATATTTGCATAGAATGTTTCTATCCATTTTATAACATTGTTTCCACAATTAAAGTATTTTAGACACTTATAAAGATATGTCCACGATATAGAATCGAACGCTTTTTCTAAGTCAATCAGGAGAAGTATTCCACTCTTACTGTTTTGTTTAGCATGAAGGAGTGTATCATAAGCGATCCTAATATTATCTCCACTCGATCTATGGCAAAAAACAGCTTGATCTGTGCTTACTATTTTAGATATTTTGGGTTTAAATCGATCTGCAATAGTTCCAGATAGAATTTTATATGAAATATTGAGGAGTGATATTGGTCTCCAATTCTTTATGTATTTCTTGTTCTTATTCGGTTTTGGCATGCATGTTATTATTCCTTGCTTTTGTGAAATTGACAACTGTCCTAGACTGTGACCAAAATTGCTTTCGTGTATCAGAATACGTCCAATTTTTTCCAAAACATTTGATAAACTCCAACTGTAAAAACCAGATGAGCCCGGACTGTTATTATTTTTCATTCTTCTTAGTACTTTACCTAGTTCTTCAAAAGTTACTTCCCCTTCTAGACTTTGTGTGTCCTCAAGGTTTAATTTGTGTGTATTTGTCTCAATCACACTTTCTAAGTCAATGTCTAAAATATCCTTCTCCCTCGACTTGCAGAGAGTTTCGTAGAAACGTTTTACTTCATTACCTATTTGTTCCATCTCTTTGATTTCCTCACCGCTTTCAGGGACGATTACTTTCATTGTTTTTGACGTGTAATTTCTACTTTCTAATTTACAAAAATACTTGGATGGCTTCTCTCCTTCATGTATCCACCTAGCTCTTGATCGTGCTAATGTTCCATCTAGCTTTTTTCCTCTCAACTAACAAGCTTCTCCCTAAGGTCATCCAATGTTACTTCACTGTCAATGTCTGCTTCCCCCTTTTCTATTGCCTCAATCCTTTTGATTATTTCATCTTCTAATTTCCTTTATTTCGACTGCAAATTTGTTGAAAACTGTTTACATGTCCCCCTGATTTCCACGAGAAGCGCTAAAAAAAAAGAAGTAGTGGATTGAGGTATGATTGATAAAATCTGTATTCAATTTCTCCTACCTTATCTTTGTTAAAAAGCGTTGTTGCATATTGTTTTTTTTTTTAAAATTTCATCTATCTTTTTATAACTTCTTTAACAAACTCTTGGTTAGAAAGAAGTGGGGTATTGAATTTCCATAACGTATTTCTTTTGGGTGCTTCACTCGATTTTAATACCAATGTTACCATTGAATGATCCGTTCTGTATCCTGGCAATATGTCACTCTTATCTACACATTATATAAGATCTGATGATATAAGGAAGTAGCCCCATCTACCTTTCTGAATTTTGTTATTATCTAATTTACGTGTCCCTGTGTATCGTTTGGTATCTGGATTTTTAAGTCTCTATATGTCTATCAAATCATAGATTTCCACAGTGTTCTAAAGAACATCTCGAGCTAGTCGGTTATTTAATTCTTTGTAGTTTACACAATCCATATCGGGATTCATGATCAGATTCCAGTCACCTGTAGGCCTATTTAGATTTTCACCTTTGTCAACGATATCAGTAATGTGTCGAAAAAAATCTGGATTATTTTTAATGGGAGCATAGAAATTAATACTATTTAACCTTTTGTCATCTATTGAAATGCCTATAATTACCAAATTACCCTGGGTATCAGTTTTAGATGAGTGAATAGTATATATTCAAAGTTATTATTTAGTAATATGGCGACTCCCCTTGATCCTGAATTACGAGATGAACAAACAGCTTCGCCTCCCCATTCATTTCTAATTAAACTGCACATATTAGGAGCGAAGTGAGTTTCCTGAATATAAATTATACAAAATTTCCTTAAATGATTAAACACAGCTCTCCTCTTTTTAAAATCAATTAGCTCTCGACAGTTTAAAGTGATGATATTATTCATTTTATTTATTTAAATGTATTCAATTTTCCTTTTAAACTTTCTCTGCATATTATGTAACTTCTCATTTTCTTCCTGTCATTGGGTATAAAGTTTGGGCTGGCAGAAGTTCATACAGAACAAAAGAAAAAACTGAAAACTTTGCGTTCACTCAGAGTTAATTTCAAACGCTTTTCTTCGTTCTGGCGGGCGTGGCGTCGACGTGCTGAATGTTTTGATACCCCCCATCAGCTGATTTATGTTTATCAGCTGTCTATCAATCTCCACAGTCGCTTCAATTATTTTCTTATAGCCGTTTTGCAGGACTGCAGTTATCTTGCCTGTTACTGTAAATGCCGTGTAAACAGACGGGTGGGCTTTCGTCTTCACCAACGCCTGTTGGTTCAAAATTGTCCAGTCATTGCTGATGACCATTAGTGTTCCTTTCAATCGTCTTCTAGCTCTGTCCACAGCGTCACGTTTTTTCCGTGAGTGGAATTTGACCATCACGGTCTAGCCTTGGCGGTATTGGGGCGACCCACACAGTGACACGCAACAACGCGTTGGCCGTTGATTTCTAAGTTTAGTTTTTCATGACACACATTTTGGCTTCAAAATCATCGCGATCAGTTTTCTCTTCTACTCCGGAAGACACGAATAGATTCCCTGCGGGAATATTGTTCTAGATCGTTAATATTTTTCCTGTTTGGCGAAGTAATATGAATCATCCGTTCATTCTCTTCTCTTAACTCTGATATTATTTTCTTCTTTTTTTTTCTAGTTCCTTCTTTATATTTCCATTCTCAATCTGCAGTGACAAAACAACTAGCCTTTAGTTGAAGGGACACAAAACGTCAAACAAAACCTGTTATAAAAGATGGGAATAGGCTCATTCCTCAATTTGAAATTAGGGAAACAAAAAGGAATGATTGTTTATGCACACAGTATATTTTGGGAGAGATCCTGAACACCTCTTACTTGTAGTGGACTGACCTTATAATATAAAAGAAGATGAACGAAGACCCAAGCACATTAAAGATGTGAAAAAACGTCTGAAAAGAGTCCGTAAAAACAAAATGACACAAAAGCTAGTACTACAGCAGACAAATCTTAAAACGTCATTAAGTGTGACAAAACCAGGATCATATGGTTTATTGTTTTCAACACAGCGATTGATCAAACAGATGAAGACTAAAATATTATGCTAGGAATACGTTTCAGAAAAAAAATTAAATAAGTCATATCCAATCCTTCCAATCCCCTAAGTCGCAGCTTCTCAAGAATGAAAATATTCGCGGCTGTGTATCTGATGGAAGAACAGGTCTATTCTGGTCTCATGTTTATGTTCGTTTTTAATTGCTACTCAAATTTATTCGTTCTACTTATGCGCTTTACACTCTCGAATAAGGAATTCCATTTACCGGATGCTATTTGGTAGGAATGAGTTCAGATGGTTTTTGTTTTCCTTTTTTTAAACGTGTTGTTGTTGTTGTTGTTGGAGTTTTTTGTGAAACCACCCAAGATGCCTTTCTTTCCATTTTTTTTTCGCTCCATGCTCTTTTTTTAAATTTCATTTTATTCACTTTAAAAGAAAGTAACATTGGCCAGAAAGAGGACAGTGGCTTTGCCATTGGTGTTATTATTATGTACTGTAACGTATAAGAAGAAAACATCAAACGTAATAGTAAATAAATAATATGGAATTGTGCTTTAGATTCAACAGGAGAGAACATAAAATACTGCAAGAGTAACAAGAGCAAATACATAAAGGACAGGTACAGCAATAAACAACACATCGATCAAAAAAATTTTTTTTAAAAACCCAGACCAAAACCAAATGTGTTGGTGGCAGTAAACAAGATAAAAAAATCAACAACTAATAAAAAAAACCCAAATATTATTTCAGTTAGTTTTCACTCATACTTCTGAAAACAGAGGTACGTAGTCCGTCCAAATTATGTCACATGCATTCAGTTTGTTATTTAGAGTCGCGTTATATCTATCTATCATAATATCTCTTCTTTTCTTTTTATCCTCAATGAAGCCTTTATGTTTAAGTTATTCTTATTTACTTTTTGATGATATGTATTGTAATTTTGCCATAACTACGATCAGATCAAGGAACTTTTAGCGAGAAAAATGTCATTTTGTACTTACTCCCAAAACACCAGGCAGACGTCCAAATCCAATAATTTCATATCCACTGTCGCCTGCCGAGCAAAAAACCCCAGTCAAGGCTCCATTATAAAGCTGTATTCTTTTCTCTGCTTATGCTGTTAAGGTTCGACACAGTCGATCTTACGTCTGCAAATTGTTCTCCTCTACAAGTCATTCTCTGACACAAGTCATCATTTCTTCCTTAGTTCCATCTACATAACTTTTCTTTGGTCTTCTCTTTTCTTTTATTTAATGTTGTCATCTTTAGCATTTTCATAGCAATGTATCAGTGATCTATCTCAACATCCTAGCCTAAGTGGCTATCTCTGTGACTAATAAGTCATGTTTCATGAGCAGTAGTCGGGGCAACACAAAACAGTCAATTATACACTACACATTGGTATAATCTATCTTAGGATTATTGAAGGTGTGTAGAAACAACAACATATTTCCACCCCCACCCCCCACCCCCGTGAGGATCCCAAGTTCCTCAACTGAGAGGATGTAGAATAGGACCACTGCCAGTACTTCCCATGCATGCATACGTGAGAGCTTCGAGAGTTTCTTCTCTCATCTGTCTTCTTCTGTCAGGCTCTCTCTTGTGTCTTCAGAGGAAGAGTTTTGCTGGGGGAGGGAAGAAGGCATTATTCAGTGACTATCCTCATTTCATGTGCATTGTATCGTATAAGTTTTCCTAAAGTCTGTCTGCCTGTCTGTCTGTCTGTTTGTCTGTGAGTCACCGAACTCCTCCACTCATAGCCAACCAATTTTGGCAAATTAGGTATGGAATCAAAGCTTTCACTCCAAGGAATGTCTGTTGGAGATTGTGTTTTAATTAAGATAAGGCTACTTTACAAAACAATATTTTCCATTTATATTTTCCACGGTACCGCTCGTGAATTAATTCTATCGGGGTCACTTGCTTTCTAGATGTACCGAGTACTTTTGTATACGAATGGCGGTAGAAAATCCTTGATGGTTATTGCATTCACAATTTGGGGCTTGATGACTATTGTAAATTAGTTATGTTTTTTAGAGATGATTTTTTTCTATCTGTAAATCATCTCTACGTTTATTATGATCTTTTGTTTTCTGTCGTGCCTGTTTTTGTTTTTGTTTTCGTTTTTTCTTCTTGCTTTTGTTTGTTGTTTTGTTTTGTTTGTTAAATTTCTGTTTCTCTTTCTGGCAACTTTTCCTCATTTGAAAATCTTTCTGCCACTTCTTTCGTCTTAATTTAAACCAGTCTTTCGTCTTACTTTTTCCTTGGGCGCTGAGATGACTTTTGTAGCTGAAAAGGACCCTAAATCACCAAATAAACAAATAAACTATCCCAACATCCCGAATCATCAGCTCTCAGTTTGTCCTCCTAATTTGCCGATGGGCCTAACGGAAGAGTGTCCGCCTTGGAACTGGAAGGTCACGGGTTCGATCCCAGGCCGAGTCATACCTAAGACTTTGAAATTGGCAATTAAATAGCGGTCTCAATGGCACTCAGCATAATAAGAACAGTTTTCTTATACTGGCCCGGTGTAAGTATACTGTGACTGGGTGATTCATTCGGGTTGTGCTGTAGTGCTACGCCTTATGGCTCATGTGTGGTAGCACATACAATGTCAAAAGAGCAACGTCGCTGATACATGTATAACCTACAATGTTGAAAAAGTGACGTTAAACCTACAAAATAGCTAAAACTACCTCATTCAATCTGCCTATCTCTAAGGTGTACATTAAAAATTTCTGATCCTGCCCAATAGATGTCCAAAGAAAGAAATAATTATCAGTATCATGTATACTTCAGAAAATATGTTGACGGATAAGTTTGTAAAGTTGTGCACATTATATTTGAAAAGCAATCTTTACACAAGAGCCATAGAAATAAATTGTCCGTTTGGTCTTACGATGACTCTCTGTCCTTAAAATTTAGGTCTATGCTAGATTCTGATCTTCTAAAGGATAAAAATCAGTCTTAATTTGTATAAAATGTTTCTTCACACGGATGGCTTATTTTCTTCTTCGTTTTCGATGAGAGCACAGTGGCCATATGTTTCGTTGTACTGAAAGGCACAGCGTAGACCTTTGGCGCAATCACACAGATATCCTTCGGGGTTTCGTAAACACAACTCCCCCTGAGTTCGAAGAGGTTGGCATTTCGTCCTTACTTCACTGTCCCTGTCAATGTCTAGAAAAGAGATTACCTGAAAGAGAAAACAGATAATATATTTTTGAGTACGTTTTACTCTTTTTCTTAAGCGTTGATTGAAAAATAAAGTACTAAGAGCAATGGCAATCAATCTATCAATTCCTTAATAAGCAAGCATGCAAGAAATTAACAGAATAATATCACCGTTCATTTTCGCTGACTTGTTTTTCTTTTTAAAATTACACATAATTCGACTTCAGAATTTCAGCTTGCAGGTGCCATCGGTGGCAGCGTGGAACTAATTGTTGTCTTCCACAGAGAATCGAATAATTTAAAAAATCAACGGTTAGCAAGTCACTAGTTTGGTAACTGAACATGTACATAAAAGATAGATTGTGAAGGTGAACCAAATCTATCGCTTGCTCCATTCATTAAAAGAAGAATGATTTAAAAAAACGAAACAAAACCAAACAAAATACACGATAACAACAACAAACACAACAACAAAAACTGGCGAGCAACAAACAAACAAACAAACAAGCAAGAACTACCATCCCCAACAACAATAACAACGACAACAAAAGAAAAAAAGTTTGTGTAAGAAACGAGTAGGTGAAGAGTCGTATCGAAAGATACTCGAGGTTCCCGCAGATGTAGAGGACAGTTATTGTCATACGGATATACTCGTACTAATTTTGTGTTCAATATGCTGTCCGAAAAAAAATAAAGCCTTCCTTTGAAGAAAATCAGCTTCTAGAGCTGATTTATTATGCATTTTAAAAACAAATTCATCGTAAGCTGTGCATGAATGCAGTTCATACTTTTATCGTCGTGTCGTGTTCATTTAAGTCATTCAAGGGGAAATAATGAAGAATAAGCAATTTGGACAAAATGAGTAATCTTAAATACATTGTCCTTTTTTGGTCGTAAAGAAGCAAATGTCTTTATAAAGTGGTTTGGTAAGATAAAAAATAACCCATCAAATACCAAGAATAGCATGTAGAGTGACATTGCCACAATTTTCAAAAAGTCGTGTTATTATTGTTGTTGCTGTTTTGTTTTGTTTTTTTATTCCTGGTTCCCTTTACGGTAACTTTTCCTCACCTGAAAATGTTTCAGCTACTTCTATTCTCTAACTCTAAACTAGTCTTTCGTCTTACTTTTTCCTTAGGCGCTGAGGTCACTTTTGTAGCTGAAAAGGACCCTAAACCACCAAATAAACAAACAAGCAATCCCAACATCCCCGGTCTGGTCCGATTGAAATATTCCAATTCCCACCAGGATTGTTTTCATTAAATGGTGCCGGTGTATGGCTTGCCTTTTGAAATAATCTGTAGGGAAACGGCACACAACTCGTCAGGTCGGAAATTAATACACTGTGTCAGGGGAGATAACAATGCTATTGAATGTCACTGAAGCTGAAAAAATAGGCATCCGGAGAGGAATCTCTTCGAACTGGTCTCATTTTTCAGGCCTTTTAAATATAACTCAAATTGTGATCTGTTTGGCGTGGCAAAATCAATATAGTGTACGGTAGCATCTATTTTATCTTCCCAGCACAAAGTAAGAAAAAGTAAACAAATGAGAACATAAATAAACAGAACACAATCCCCCCCCCCTCCCCCCCCCCCACACACACATACACGAACTAAAACCACAAAATAAAAAGACTGATGCACATTATCAAATTATGTTGATTAATAACAGAAACCTTTATCAGTACAAATCAACAGAAATCTAGCATTTATACTAGCGCCATATCCCAATAGAAAGTGCTCAACGGCGCTTGGGACCCTGATCGTGTCAGTCACTCTTGCTTTCTCTTAGGGAAGTGGGTATAGTTGAGCATTATGAACGGTCATTCAAGATTCAAGATTCAAGATTCAAGATCCAAGATAATTTATTGTCCTAGCTGGCACATCGTTTTGTTTGATTCACAATATTTTACATAAAACCTACATAAGTCTACAATGCATACATAATAATGTAAATGTACCCATAGCATCAGGATACACACACACACACACACACACACACACACACACACATATATATATATATACACATACACAAAGCATAATATAGATGATATATAGCACATATACGCATACACATACCGATATACATATACAATATAGATACACAGACATATAATACATTCGCCTCCTACACCTATATTATAAACATATTATTCTGCCTATGAATACACTAATTTAATGGGATACACATTACATGTACAGATTTATTATAACAACTTGATTGACGCTGGCATGAATGAATTTCTGTACCTTTCGCATTTTGTTTATGTCTGTTTAAAAGTTTATTGATCGCTGCAACTCGTGTTCATCCGGGAATTGCTTGAGAACCTGTCGTACAGAAAACTTTCGAAGTCCAAGCTTGGAATTAGCAATGCCATGTAGAGTACTTGCTAGAGTTTTAGGATGGTAGCCATTTTCCTAATTTTTTATGCACCTGCACCTATCCATCCTTATCATCTCATCAGTGCTATCAATGATTTTATCACGGGTTTAAGATGGACGGTGGTCAGTGTGTGGCCAAACAGCAGGCTAGTGCGCTTCCTTTAAACTAACCACAGGGTGTTTCGACACAATAGACCACCCACCCCACCCCCCGGCCCCTGGTTAGACGATCTGAGGAGGGGCATGTAGTAAAACTGTATACTATTCAAAAGCGTAACTATTTGTAATCTCGAATCTAAATTTTCATAGGTCTAGATCTGTTTTTACACTGACGGGAGTGTTTTCTTTGAATGTTGGTATTTCTGGTTTCGTCGCCATTCTTAGAAAGAGAAACACATCAAGTCAAACAAATGTGTTTGAGAACAAAAGGTGGTCAGGATCATCGCCAAATCGTAATGCTCGTGAACATTCAGGTTCTATCATAAAAGGCAGAGTGGGAAAACCATTATGAACTCTACAGACAATCTTCACACTGCTCTTGTAAGGATTTTAGTTTTAGGAGGTGACGAGGAAGCTGAGACTGAACTTTTCATATCTCTTTTGGAGTCGTCTTCTGCTCGTCTAGACGTGGGTTCTTTCAATCAGTCCTTCGCCATATCACCCTCAGGTCAAGCGTTTAGACATCAAAGGCCTTATAACAACTACCACTCCCCACCCCTCTCCTCTCTTTTTTCATGCGCTTCAACCTTTATACTCAGTTTTACTGAGTCAGTCAGGAGGAAGAGGAGGAGGAGGATGAGGACGAAGAAGAAGAAGAAGAAGAAGAAGACTCCCTTTTTTCTCTTACCAGATGTGTGAGGGTGTGTGTGTAACTGTGAAAGGCACTGAACTCAAACTTAAACCCCACCCCATGAACTTTTAAAGAGACCCTCTGCCACCAGATAATGCTGTACAATAGGCCTAGAGGGTGAAGTTTGTTCGTGTAGAACTATGACCCACTGGCATGCTATAAGACGTGTACCGGTCATCTTCAGGTTATGAGACAAAGTTGATAGCTCCAATGATTAAGAGGCCCTACATGTTAATGATGTACAAATTATAATATTAGGTCACTCTGTCACCACACTCCCTTATCTCACTTCTAGGACCTACTTCAATGCACTACAGTTTGAACCGCGTGAATGCACCTTGAATTCTATACAAAGGTCACTTGGTGTGGAGCAAAAGCAAGGGATTTAACGATACTGCGAGCAGGAATCTCGAACTGATTGCTATATAAATTACCATGCTTCCCTATGAGGTAGTCAATGTAGACTTGATGGATTAATAATGATGCTACGGCACAGAAATGGCAAGAAAATACATGTAATTGTCGTAATGGCGGTTACATTATACATGACCCTGTGTAAGTATGAGCGAGAAACTTCACGCCAAGAAAATTCCCTGCCCTGTTTTGGACCGAGAAAAGCTGAAAATTCCACAATTTGGTGTTATTAGGAATGTTTGCAAGTATGTGAATGAGTGTTTATGTCAGGAATCTAGTTAGTATTTCCAACACAACTCTTATCACAAAATTAATGTCAATGGAAATTGAAATTTTAAAAAAGCATTTTCTATGAGTTATTTTCGTGCCTGCAGTTTTATATCAAGGCTCTTTTTCACTTTCAGAACAATCCTATCAGCTTTGGCCTTAAACCGGAAGTGACATATAGATACAAACTACGGAGCCAGCGATCAGCGACGTTATAATTGCTTCCCAAATGAAGGCAAAAGGTGACACCAACATCCTGTTGGGAAATGCCAGCGATAAACATTTGAATCATTTTGCACGGACAAAAAAACAATACTTGCCTTGCGCCATCAATTTAATAAAAGCCGGTAGTACACACACACGAACATAATTTGTAGTCTCCGATTTGGAAATTGTATACATGTACAACTCAAAAGTAGCCTGACATTTAAAGCGCATATATATATATATGTGTGTGTGGAAATTCGATGTGACTCAAAAAGTAGCCTTATCCTTCAAAGTACAGAAGATAAAAAAACAACTAGCAATGATAAAGAGAGAGAGACCACCAGAGACGCTTCAATGAAAAAACAAACAAACAAACAAACAACAACAATAACATCATCACCATCATCAACAACGACGAAACGATACTCACCCAAAAACCCATACAAAACAAACAATCAAAACAAAACAACAACAACAACAATAACAACAACACAGCATGATATCTATAGAGTGTGGACCACAAAGATCGATGGACCTAGCTACATTATTTCTACAGACTAGACTCCCGCGATACATATTCAGATT
>JAOYNN010558877.1:0-13625 GCA_025770095.1 Goniobranchus kuniei
GAGAGAGAGAGAGAGAGAGAGAGAGAGAGAGAGAGAGAGAGAGAGAGAGAGAGAACTTTAAAAACAGTACCAAAAGAAGCAACATCTTTCCCAATTACCTCACACTCCTCACAATAGTGTGCTGCCTCCTCTGGTGTTCGGCCGTGCCATTTCACTTCCTTCTTCAATTCCTCCACTAAATCTAAGGACATACGTACTTGCCGCAAGGAACGCATCAAGGTAGTTCTGTGGCACAAAATACAGAAGACAAATCAAGAAATAGCCTTTAAAGTCAAATCACAGCAAGTTATCGCATGAAACAATTGAGTAAAATTTGACAAATTAATAAGGAGATTACTTATCGATTTCTCTATAAAGAAGGATAATAATAACAATAATTGGTCTTGACAACTCCGGCATTAAAATAATTTTCACAGCTATTCTCTAAGCTTAAGCAATAAGTTGTAAATTATTCGATAAGAAAAACAACAAAAGATAAAAAGAGAGAAACTAAATTGCCCTCAATTGCCACAAAATGATAAAGTATCTGCTCTCCATCTCTGTAGCGTCTCCCGCTTCCCTTCCCTGTTTTTCCTTTTAAGAAAAATTACGAAATCAATAACGTATCTTACTTGATGGCACTGTGCAGCTTGGCATCAGCAAAACCAATGTTCTGTGCTAGGTTCCATGACAGAGTGATCATGGGCACAATGGATTTATAACTCTGGAGTTTATTGTACTCGTACCGTTCTACTCCCAAAGTGTATTGGCGATAGGTCAATGGACCTACATTCCATGCTATATTGTTGCACCAACCCTGAGAAAAGACGAGAAAAATTAATATTGTGTTAAAGATATATACTTAGAATAACAAATATCCTAGACTATTTTAGTCTAACTCACTCTGTTTAATTGTTTCTTGAACTTGATTCAAAAACAATTTGAGCACCATCTCATTGTGTCAACTTTAAGGTTTCTTAAAAGGCAGAAGGATTTCCATGAATAAAGATTATTTGTAGTCTTTAAAACATTTCTCCTTGTCTTACATAGTACACACATTTATCGCTTAAGTTTGAACATTTGTTTGCTTTTCAATGGCAGTTGGGAATAGAATCTAACAACCGGCCCCCCGCCCCCCTCCCAACAATGAAGAAATAGTTAAATCTTGAGTTCTCTTATTTCCTAGCCTCTAATGGTCCAGACATTACTGTGAGTCAGTCTCAGTAACATATTAGTTTGCAGACTGTCTCCAACACTATTTCATAGAATGAACAAAAGCCAAAAACCACTGCACTTACAATGGCCTGCACCCAGTGAACGGTGCCAGGGCCAATCCAGACCAGATCTCCAGGCTTTTGAATGAACCTGTAGACTGGGACATCCTCTTCGTACAGGTCTTCTAGAATTGGCCACCATGACCCATGAAGGTAGTTGATTCCGTTTCTGAAATTAATCATATGACAAGAAAAAAAAATAATTATCAAGTTGTCATAGAAATATATATAAAATTTAGGTTTACTCAATTAAATAGTAAAACAGGGATAAAACATATGTTTTGGAGAATGTCCTTCATCATATACAGAAACAGGGACAGTATGCTGCTGTCATAGATATACTGGGACTATCAGTCCTGACATAGTAATTACAAATTCTGTCTTTCAAAAGAAAGAAGCTCAAAGAATAAACACTGTATGGAGCAGAGACAACATCTCTATCCTTAACATTTTGTCAAAAACTGTTTGGCCGCTAAGGAAATGAATGGAACATCGCTGTACCTTTCGCACATGTCCTGAATAACTCCCCAGTACTGATCTGGAACAGCAAACCATTCACAGTCTCCTGGTCCTATGTTGACGTTGACAGAACAGAAATTGTTGTTCTCTTGATGGCCTGTTGAAAAAAAAAAGTTGTTTATAATAGCTTAATGTAAAAATAAAACAAGCTGTCCAGTATAACTGAAACATAATTGATGGCATGTGTAAGGACTTCAAGAGAGATAGATTGACTGAATGGGTTATTTAAAAAAATGAAAATGATGTAAGTGTGACCCAGTCCTTTCATTATGTTTTGTTGGGAATTTGTACTTTCAGGGACCCTTCCCCCTCCCACCCGCCCATCCCTGGTAAGGCATTTATTTCATGGTTACCTTTGCTTCTAATTCATTGTTCAACTAAACAGAAAAAGCTGGCACCATTTTCTTATCACAGAGAATAAAAGCAGATCCTTTTACAAAAAAAACATAGGAAAATACCACCACAAGAAACAATGGAATAACCAAGCAAACAAAAATGCTGCAAGAACAAATTAATTTTTTTTTAAAAAGGCAGGCAAAATATGCATACCAGGAGTCCTAGATCCTGGGACTTTCATATACAACTGAACCGTATTCATTCCCAGGATAGTGTGTCCCACATGACTCAACATATTGTTGCCAGACACCACACGGCAGAAGGACGGCAGTTTACTCAACTCATGAAGCTGTACGCGCCATTTCTTTTCATCGGACAAGTCAACATTGGTGCCAAATTTGATCATCTTGAATCTTTTCCTGCAAAATGAAGATAAAAAACATGCCAAAATGTAGCCTACTTAAAGACAAAATTACATTCTGTTTCCCAAACAAGTGCAGGCTCACTCAGTACTTAAACCTCTTTTATTCCCCTAACAAGTTATCTAAGTTAATTTTTCTGTATCCATAACTTAACACGCTAAGGTGTAAAGAGATTGTATAAAAACTTTAATGACTATCTTGCGACAAGAAAAAACAGTCATACTTTTTAGAAGTCAGGGAAGAATTTGAATCACTGTCAGATTCCTTGGTTATGCCTTTACATTTCTCCTGCTCTTCCTGAAATGCATGGGGAAAAAAACACAAAATGTACTTTTCAATCCACTATGACAATGTGAGATACAAAACAAATTTCCAATTCCATCAAGCATTAATTTACAAGGAAAACAGTTTTAACATTTACATATCTGGTATGATATCTGGACTTTAACCAACTTCTTCAATTTCATCAGTATAAGCAAACAGAGAAAAAAATTTTGAGAGGGAAATGTTTTGTAAACAAAAAACTGTAGAATTTGCGATGAAATGATTATGGATGATCCTTGTTTGTGTGGATGTGATTGGAAAGGTGGGATTTGAGGTGAAAGGAAATTATTATCATTCACACTAGGATGTACCTAAATGAGAAAATAAAATAAAACAAAAAACAAAACCAGAAAAAACAGGCATAAAACACTGATTAAAAAAAAATATATACATGAAGCTTGAAGAGGACATCTCCAGAGATGAAGGTAACCACACAATTTATCTGGCTAAAAATGCATTGCTGACTTTCCAGATCTGTTTGAAATTACACAGCATATTCATCTAAAAAAGAAGATGTGTGATCACTAAGTCACACACCAAAAAGTGATCAATCAACAAATGTGTTTTTCTTCTCTTTGGAATCCTTACAGCCTTACAGCTGATGAAATAAAACAAACTGCTGTTTGCAAATCCGCAGCACCCCAAGCCTCTACAAAATCAACTTGCCAGCCACAATTTCCAGCTCTATGCCTGAGCAAGGTTTCACCTGTAGTAAGCAATAAATCCAACAATATATGCCTCACATCAGATGGCACCCAATACACTAGCTACTTACCCGAAGAGATTCTTGGAAAGAGGAGGCCTGATACTGGGCGTACTTAGAAACAGTTGTCAGGCCTCTACTGCTATCACAGTACCAGAGGCGCTTTCCATTGGAATCAAAGTTCTCATCTGGCGCTTGTTGTTTCTATTGATGAGGGATGGAAAAAAAAAAAAAGCATTATGCACTAATATTTATAAAAGTACAACTGACATACAAGTATTATAGACATGCACTGCCTTTTTATATATGTCTAGAGAGAGAGAAAAATCATTGCAGCAAATTCAAACAGACATGCAAAACATTTACTTTGGATTCACCATCATCATCCTCTGTCTGTCTGTCTCTCATATCAAACACAAACACAAATGTAGACCTCGATGGATACTCGTTTTCTATCTATTGATTGTTGGGATGATCAATTTTTTACATTTAAAACCCCTAATGCTAAAATATAGATGGACATGGGTCGACTTACTTGTGTGCGAATTTCTACTGGGTGGTCTGGATTGGCCTCTACTAAAGACTTTGTGGAAAACAATCCAAGGTCTGAAACAGATGGTGAAGACCAAATAAGACAAAAAGTTAACAAAACAATTTTAAAAACAAATTTTTAAAAACTCAACAAAAAACAAAAAAAACCCCAACATATTCATATGTGCTCAACCAGTCGATCTTCAAGTGCTTGGCAGTCAATCAGGGGATGACTGTAGGACACACATATGCATGCTTATTTTTCTTTTTGTGTTATATATTTTGGTGAATCATTTTTCTTGATTTGGCGGGTTTGTATTAGTCTTTTTCTTCTTTTTTTTAGTCTTTGTGAATGTGGTTCAATGCATTTAATATGAATAATGCCAATAGGTACAACAGCATGGGTTCAATTTCTGTTATTTTTGTTTAAGATCGCAAGACTGGTAGACCTCCAAAAGCTGGGATATGTAGAAGTAGATCCCATATCAATAAAGGTTGAGCACACCTGACATAAACTATAAGATGAAGGGCACAGGAGGTTAAAATATGATCATTTCTGTACACATTGCTAACGAGCTGATGCAAATTAAACATTTTAAGTCTTTTTTGTATACACAACAAAAAAGTCTTTTTCTTTGTTTTTGTTTTTTTTTAAACAGAAAAAATTTCTGATAATTTTTGCTCCCTTAATCATTATCTATGTGAAGTACCTGTAAAACAATTACACATACTCAGTTAAAGCAATAGATTCTCATAATAAACATAGAGTTAATGACACATTAAAACTGTACATAAAACTACATAAAAGTACCTAATTTCAATGCTCCAGCTATTCCTCTAATGACAACAACAGGCTGCTGATGGCAAAACTGCTGCAGCTGGACGGAAAATGCATCTTTCTTGTTGTCCAGCTAGAAATGAAAATAAAAACAAATCACATGTTTCACATTAAATTGAAATTTACCCATCAAGCAATACAGCTCAACTCATATGAAGATTTGGCAAAATTACGCAACACAGCACAAGAGTGAAAAGTTTGGAGAAATCTCATTGCGGCGTTATACAAGGCAGCCCGGATGGAGAGGTCGGTGGACTCCTCAGCGAATGGGCCATAAGTTTTCATCAAGCTTTTCATTAACTCATGGACCATTAAATACAAACATGAAATCTTTCTGTTCCCATAAGCCTCAGATGCCCAGATATAATCTTCAACTCTCCCTCCCCCCTCCATACCTAGTATTAATGGGACAAAAGTTTTTTTCTCTCTCCTTTAATTACCATTAGTATTATTTATCCTTGAACTGCTTCTTGAATCAAATTCCATGATTCCTAAAACAACATTTTATTATTAGTACTATTATTATTATTACAGGTCGGTTAGTAACAGTGAACGCGGCTAGATACTATTTCAATCCCTTTCATCCTGTGCCTTAAATACTTTTGCAAAGCTCTACACATAGAACAAGGTCGTATGGTATCATTACAAACAAAAATGTAATTCATTTTTATTTCCTTCCCATTTACACCCAATAATACCCACTCCAACACGAACAGCAAACTAATGAATTTCTATTTAAAAGATTAATTATATAAATGTTGGGGTTGGGGAGAGACAAGAAACATATGTATATGATGAGACAAAAATTATATGATTTAGCAGGACAACTACTCACATAAACACTTGGAGTGGGCGGATTAAGACTCTCTTTGGGCAGAGGTGGGTATGGAGTGGGCGGAGGGTGGGGAGGAGGATGATCTTCTCCTAAAATGCTGCTCAGGCTTCGATGGATAAGGCCTTGACCTTTTGTCAGTTCAACAATTTTGGCCCCAGACATGGAAGTGTCCAGGGTCACCACAGCAGGCTTGACCTCTCTCTGTAGTAGAGACGCGTCGACGGTGCTACGTTTTAGAACCAGACCCAGCTCCTTGGTGGCTGAGACAGTGAAAATATCCTGAGAGTATTTGCCATCCTTGTGGCTGTCTTCCTCATCCTCGTCATTGTTGCTCTCACCGTCTCCGCGAGCGGAACCCTGAGGTGAGGAGGAATGTACTGAAGTGGAGCTGGGGGTGGTTCTACCATGCCCGCTGGGGGTCGTGCGCCCCTGAGCATTCGCACCGCCATTATTACTACTGTTGTTGCCGTTGTTGCCACTGCCTGAGCTGGCACCAGTGCTGCCGCCGGTACTGCCTGCGTTGCAACTAGGGGGCATCCCCATCGTATTGTTAATATTATTATTATTATTGTTATTATTATTGCTGCTGCTGCTGCCTTGGAAATTTTCTAAAGATGATGAAGATGAGGGTGTGGTGGCTAAAGGACCAGAGACGGCTGATGGTAGACCCGCTAATGATGACGATGACAATGAGGTGGATGCTGCTTCGTTGAGCGGTAATGAACTCGATGATCCTGGTGGGAAAGTTGCAGAGGCTGAGGACGAGGAGGATGAAGGTGATGGGTCGGCTTTAGGATCACCGGCCATTTGTGCGAGAACATCGAGAGCCATGGCAATGTCTTGTGATGAAATGGGGAATTTTTCGTCCATGCCGGACTTGGAGGAGCCCGCTTCGCCCGAGCCCATGAATGGGGCCGCATTGGAGAGGAAGCCAGGCTGAGATCCACCAATTCCCAGGGGTGAGAGACTGGAAGAAGGAAGAGATGAGGCACCTAGCCAAAAAGAAAAAAAACAAAGAGAGAAAAACAAAATTATCAAATTATAACTTTTCTCAACCCTTATGGATGAGTAAAAAATGCTAAGTTTCAAGCAAACTTATGTTCAGATTTTCACACATGTTCAGATTTTCACACACTGTAAAAATTTAATGACATTGAAATGGATGACAGCAATACCCTTAGTTTCATAAGTTTCAAAATCAGTTCTTAAATTACAAAAACAAAAGAACAAAAAAAAAACAACAACAACAACAAAAGAACAAAAACCTAGCATTGAATAAAGACACCTCTTTTTCCTTAAAATGAAAACTCTGAACCTCTGAGGACATAGGTATCCCCCCAACCGCCTTTAAAAACAGGTCCCCATCTACGCTATGAAACATAGATTAATGAAATGTTTAAAAAAATAATTTGTGGGGAGGATGAGAGGAAAGTAGAAAGTTCAAATGATTGGATAAACATTAACACACATACACACACACAGAAAACACAACAAACAAAACAGAACAACAACAGCAGCAACAACAACAACAACAACAACAACAACAACAACCACAACGAATAAATATTATAAGTACGAAGCAAATTCTGAGATCTAACCAGAAAGCGAGATTTGCATTCATGGGGAAAGGGAAGAGTGGATTTCTATCGCTAGGACAGAAATAACTTGCAGGTGTAGGGAGGAAGTGCGGTCTAGTAAAGAGCTCGTTTGTTTGGTGAGTTATAAAAAGACAACTACAGAAACACACACGCACACACATACACACATACACACACAAACCAACACATGAAACAAAGGATGAATGTCTATTTATAATCTCCTCAAAACACCACGCATTCAGTTTTACCTGGGTTGGTGCAATCTCTCTCTCTCTCTCTCTCTCTCTCTCTCTCTCTCTCTCTCTTGTTTTTGTCTGAGACCCGGAGGTTTTCCCGACAGTCAAGGGTATACAATCGACCCACTGCTCTACTTCCATGTATACAATGAGAAGGCGACTGAGGTAGCACCTGCCCGTATGGTTTGCCAAGGGCGTCTCCATCATGGATAAATACAGAATAGACCTCTGCTACTACCTATGCACGTCGTGATAAAGCCGAGTAGAGTTGTAGGCGTCCCCTTGATATTATCGTACGTCCAGCTACAACTTCCTGGTTTGTCGTCCCTGCCACATTCTCGCCGCCTTTCGCATTCGAAAACCCTGATATCATCCCCAAAGGATGCCTTCATTCCAATCAATCAATCAATCAATCAATCAATCAATCAATCAATCGAAGTCTTTTATCCATCACTATACTTCAGGACGCATCATTATGTCCTACAGTCTGTTGTACTAATATAAATTATTATTATGCTTTCCTTCCATCACGTCGTTTGATGCGCGACACAGAGGGAGTCCGATAGCTCCTCTAAATACTGGCGGGAAAACCCAGTGACATAATTATTCTAATGTGCTTGTGGACAATAACAGAGCACTTGCTTGTTCGATATTTTTTCTTATCCAGCGGACAAGTTTCTAGTACATTTAATACAAACAAAGTAATAGAGCTACATGTATTCAGAAATAAAATAAAAAGGTTGTAAGAGACACAAACATGCACTTTAGAGGTAGAGATACAGTAAAATGATTATGTTCTTTACTTTACCGTAAGAATATTAGAGTGCAAACAGGAAGGAATGGACAGGAAAAAGCATCAGGCATCCTCTCTTAAAAGATGAAGACTGCATTTATACAGCGCTTTCCATCGTTCTACGAACAGTCCCGATGCTGTTTACAATGCTATATCCGGTAGCATCCGGGGTGTACATAGTAAAGTGTAGTAAATTCTGCGCAACAATACCAGCCTATTGCTAGGTTGGGTACTCATTTAACACCTGAGTCGAGCGAAACAATTAGAGTAATCTTCTTGCTTAATGAAAAACAGAAAAACACAACAAACCCACAAGTAGCCGCTGGCGGGAATCGAACTCAGGACCTTCCAATCTAAAGCCTAGAGCCATACGCGAGCCATGTGGTTTGGACAGTTTCGTACGCCACTTCTTTTCTGGAAGCAACAGACTTCTAGCTATGACATTTTTTTTATTGTTTTTACAAATTATATTATTTTTGTTGTGTTTAAGGTACAACTAGTAAACAGCTTTCCAGTCCATGTTTTCAAATACCCTCACTGACACTGGTATTGAGTATCAATAAATAAACTTCCGACAGATCGTGGTGAGTACTTTGCTGTCTACGTCACTCCCATCTCTTCGCTAAGCGCTAAGCCTTCATAATCATAGCACCACCAAGATTTTTTCATGCCAGGATAAATCCAAATACTCCCCGGATTCTCCAACTAGGTAGTGATAAGAGAAACCTATATAACCGAAAAGGGAAGTTAGAGCATTTAAATTGTGGTCTAGAACTAGAAATACTTACTACGAAAAAAACAACAAAAACAAACACATAAAATATAAAAAATACGACTAAAAAACAAACACATAAACAAAACAAAACAAAAACACAACCAAAAACAAAAAAACAACAACAAAACAACAAAAATAAAGAAACCAAACTTTTCAATGCTCAATGAAGATAAAATGAGGGCATAACAAAGAAATTTCTAAACAATGACACGCTACATTACATTTCCATCGACTGTAAACTTACTTATTGATGAGGGGACAAAAAGATATGGAAGCAAATAACAATACAATTAAAACCAAACAGAAAACAAGATTTACAAATTTCATTCTTACATAAGCTGATGAATACATTTTTGTTTTATTCATTAATATTAATTATATTTATACAAACAAATAAACACAGCACACTCATTACAGATATGTCAAATATGATATTGAAAATAAAATAGGAAAAATTGCATTATCTGACTATTACCTGAGGTAGGGGGGACTCTTCCCTGTGGGCCATGAGGCGATGTTTGCTGCTGCTGTGGAAGAAAGAAAGAAGTATAAATTTATCAGTAAATAGGCATTGGTACATAAGTCTTAACCCTACCAGACCTGTTTCTCTGAGCCAATTTACCCTCACTACCTTGGGCTTCTTAGCAAAAGTAGTAAAAGCATGCTGACCCAAATATTACAAAATCGACAACTAAGCATATAGCAATACAGGAAATTACTGAAAAATCGGTAACTCGGTCTGGTGGGGTTAGACTACAAAAATTGAAATTTACCCTTTTTCAGGCAAGCCACTTGATCTAATCCTGCCTATTATAAGATCTCAGGTTTAATAAGATTGTCCAAAATTGTTCTGTAATTCATTGCAGAAAGACAAGGCTATGCTGTAACAAAAAACTTAATGGTGTTATACTTCTCTGTTAAAAAAGAGGTCAGGGCTGATGTCAACATGTAGTTAAATCATTTTCATATAATTATAGACATGTTATATATCCTCATAGGTACAAATAGTTAGTTATGATCCCCTCCTCTCATGCACCTATTTTAAATGATTTATACCTTTAATATGTATAATATTATCAATCAGTTGTTGATATAGACCTACTCTAACTATGATTTTTATTCTGTCCTTCAAATGTGTGACAAAACAACCACAAAAAAAAAATACACACAATACAAAACACATAGGTGCCACAACCAAATTTTAAAAAAGGAGGAACTTTACGCGGAGAATGTTGATTTCCGTAACAAACGATGCGGTGATGCCTAGTAACCGTAATGGCGCATGACACAATGGACATTGGTACAGGAACTCTAGATTTGGAGTCTAGTCTATCTATCGAGAAAGTCTAGAGAGGCAGATCTAGAATCTAGAACTAGACCTAGATTTCAGATAATATATCTCTATCTAGATTCTAGATTTAACTCTAGTTATATTCTAGATCTGGAATGCAATAGCAGGTTAGCACACTCAGTGATCCTACCAACAAATATAAAATTTGTGTCGCACAACATGCATAAATAATTCTTGGCTTGATCAGTTTTCTCACATACTCAGAGAACAGAGTGTTGTATTGATCTTCTTGATCCAGCACCAATTCTGTTTATTTTAAATCTCCTTTTTAATTTCTCGAGCACTCCCTTCTCTCTCAATTATGACCCCCGCACCATTGTGTAGAGTCCATTCATAACAAATGAGTCTTTTGAAGATAATTTTAGGGCCTTAACGCTTAACAGAATGAGTAGACTAGCATTTAGCAGTTTCGCACATCATAGATTTTGACTTTCGCATTTGGACCTCGGTGACCTCCGACTTATGCTTTTGCGGCACGAGTACCAATTTTTACCCATTTTTAAAAGTCTGAACTATATTTCCGCGAAATGAAAAAAATGGAATTCCGCTTTTAGGCAGCAATGTGGCACCTATGAAAACAAAAAAAAAACAAACCAAAACTCAAAAAACACGGTAGGAATAAAGGAAATACAGGGTAAAAGGGGATTCACAGTGCTATCAATGCTACTGACATAAATTTCCCAAGCAGATGATATTGAATGATGACGGAAAAAGGCCACTCACTTTGAATTGCTGCGACAATAAATGCTGCTGCTGTAGCTGCTGGAGATGCTGCTGCTGCTGAGGTGTAAGCGTGGCTTGACTACTCAATAACCTCTGCATCACTTGATGTTGCTGGGCTGAAAGAGGCACAGGTGCGGGAGGCTGAGGGGGAGGGGGTGGCATTTCCATTGGTTCACTGGAAGGCTGTTGAAGGAGAAAGACGGAGATATTCACATGGATTGCCGTTCAAATTTGATAACCCACACATACACAGACACATACATATACACAAAGAATAAAATAACTCATAGGAGATAAAGTAACAAACAAATTAAAGATCTAGTGAAAACAATTGAGTAAACATAAACTTTTGGTATATTTGTAAAATTTTCTCTCTCATTGTCACTCACTCTCTAACACCAATATGATTGTTTATTGCACATCCCATTTTATGCAGGAAACTTGGGATGAACAGAAATGCATCATCTTGTGATTGGATCAACATACAGAATATAAACAAAGCATATTTTCTGATAGATTTGTAGATTTAGAGATTGACACCCAACATGTCTTGTCTTGCCTTCATTTTGACTTACCCTTTTGCGATTTTTATCCAATTTCTTCTTGTCCTCATTTGCAAAGGGAGATGTGGCATTCTGACCCGCTCCTGGCTTCCCTGACCCAGCAACTACAGAGAACAAAAGCATTTGCAATGGTTAATAAGAGTTAATTTGGGTGCCACTAACAGTTTTAAAAAATGTTTAAAAGTCTACTTTTTTCAAATAGGTAACAAAAAGAATTTTTACAAGCAGACAGAACACCAAATTGTTTCTGCAAAATTCTATCCCTCTGAGCATCTTACTTTTATTTCAATGAATTTTAAAGGAAACACATGATGCAAGAACACACATAACAACTGATAACTTTAACGCATGTCTTTAAGTTGAGAAATGAATATGATCAAGATTTTATAATTGTAGCTGCATGCTAATATTTTTTTTTAAAATTATCTGGTAAATTAACAAATCTTTTTTGCAGTTCCAGTCCAATCTTATGTAAATCAAGTAAAGTAGCCAAAGATTAAAAACACTCTAGCTGCTTTGTTAACAGATATGTAAATGCAAGATAAAAAAGAATTCTGAAATATCACCCGGTAAAAAAATATTAGAGAAGGATATTCAAATCATACTGGCAAATATGACAGAAATTTAGGAAAGCATTTACTGTATGGAAGTGAAAAATTCTGAAATCAGAAAAAATCTGAAGGATTTAAACCCCTCAGACCTTCAGTTGGTCAGCAAACTCCATGTGAAACCCTGGCAATCGCATTTTTACCTATCACTATTGTATTCATCTAAGGTGAGGACCACCACAGGTGTGTGTCTGGGATGACTCTGGTAACCAAAAATGTTCATTCAGATGTCTAATAATTCACAAATAACCCTTCAAACTTTTGCGTTTAACTCACCACTAGTTTGAGATCCATTGACTGGACCTGTGGTCCCCTGTCGGGAAGTGAGTTCAGCTGGTATGGGCAGTCGCCATGCTTCCTCGATGCTTGGCAACGTTTGGGTTCTGAAAGCAAACACAAAGTACACAGTTTTAAGTGAGTGATGGTAAACACCAACAGAATTACCTTATTTCAATGCTACTTGCTTGTGACCATGAGACCAGCCAAAAGCATTTTCCTGTTTCACGCATCTATTCTTGACATTGAAAGCTGTTGAGTTAGCCTGGAGCTTGACTTTCTATTTTGACTTATTTGTATTTGGCATCTGTTTGTCCAAACAGGAGTCATGGCCGCTTGTAAGTCCTTTAGTCAGGAGATTCCAGCATTTTCTGCACTCAGCAAATGATCTAAGCTTCACATGGTAGATCCTCTTTTTTTTTCTTTGAAAATTTTGGGTTAAACTGAAAAAGCTTGTTGTTGATTATCTTTGGTGGAGATGTTTTTGGCCTCCTGTACAATGTTTACTGAATTTGGTATAAAACAATTCCACAGCTTTGTTAGAAGGTCTTTCTATATTTCGTAAATGAATTTAAAGAAAAGCTTTTCATTGTGCATCTTGTATAAAGACGTTTGAAATTTTGACCGTGCATTGCACATGTACATTTCAGCTGGTAATGAGTTTTGTAAATATCGATTCTGATATTTCTTTTTATTTTGTCTCCTGCATAAGCTTATAATTCATCTTTATCGATGCATCAATCAGCATTTAACAAAAGATACTTATTGCTCCTCATAAACTACAAGGAAATTAAAAGACTATCATATTAAAGAGGCGAGGAGATGGACATAAAATTGTTTTTTAGAAGAAATTTCACATAGGTAGGATAATTACATTTAAGTTATAATATATGCACTGCTCAATGACAATGTACTTGAATGCAAGAGGGGGGGAGGAGGGG
>JAOYNN010558988.1:0-13623 GCA_025770095.1 Goniobranchus kuniei
TATTTACACAACTGTCTCTATCTTTAAGAATGGGTCTTGAAGGTCTCGATGTCTTTAACGTTTACGGTCTCCTGAGACAGAGTTCTAGATACGGGTGGCAGACGGAAAGAACGAGCGCAAATGGGCGTCGGTTCTCAATTTTGGGATTGTAAGTTGTGTGTTATGTCCTCTTGTCTGTCTTTGATTGTAGTTTATTGAAGTGGGAAGAGGCATGTCCATGAATTGGTTGACTATTTTGAAGATAGATGTGGCCTTGCAACTTTTTTGTCTCGTCTCAAGCGATTCGAGACCAAGTTTCTGAGTGAGGCTGGATGAGTTGCTATTTCGGTTTATTTCTCCCATTCCTTGTATTGGAGATGGGTTCACATTTGAAATGGATGGATCTATATCACTCTCTAATAAATTGATCATTTAAAATATTGGCTTTAGCTTTGTTTGTAACATATTATATATATTTTGATCCTTTTTGAATGAGCAACATCTGTTTCGTCGCATTTCTTATTCTTTATAAGCGTCCAGAGGCGTTTGTTGGAGTCCTCTGAGATCAGCTGTCTAAGATAATTTTGGTATGCTTTTTATTTTTCACGCCTCGTTTGTTTCTTTAGTACTATTTTATAGCTTTTCAAATCTTCTGGCAAGTTTGAGATTTTTGCTTTCCTCCACGCTCTATTTTGCTTCCTTGAAAACCTTTTGAATTGGTGTTGATCCATGGTTGATGATATTTTGTCGAGCAGGTTTTAGTTGGCACATGTTTAGCCGTCATGGAATTTAGGTGGGCTATCTGTCCACGTTTCTTCTACTGTCTGGTTTTCCTTTGACAGTAGATTTATGCTGCAGTTTGATGTTTCAGTTCTCATTTCACTGATATTTGCTTTTAACCATAAACTGATTACACGTGGAGTTGGCTTGATTTTATTCCGTCTAAGTTTGGTGTCGCTGATGAGAATGCCATGGTCACTCACTCCAGGTATAACTTAAGTTCGTGTGACGAGATTTATTCTATTCGTGAAGATTAAATCGAGGATGTTACTTCCTCTTGTTTGTGTTTCATTTATCTGTGTGAGCCCCAGATCGTGAAATTTGTCCATAAAGGCACTGTTCATAGACTCAGCGTTTTGATGTCCGATTATTTCTTCATTTGTCTAGTCAATGTCAGGTAGATTAAAATCTCCACCAATCCAAATAATGCCATTATTATTGATGTCATCAAAGCAGTTTATTGATTTTGTCATTAAACTTTGATCTGTGCTGCTATCCGATGGTGTTCTATACATCGAACCAACAGTTGACGGTCTTGTATTTTTCTCCATGTCGATAGTTACAAAACTTGCTTCGGTGTTGCTGGAGTAGAGATTTAACTCGTTATTGAGTAGAGATGACTTAGTCGCAATGAGGACTCCTCCGTAACCATCAATTCTGTCTTTCCTAAACACATTATAGTGTAGGTCGGGAGGAAATATTTCAGTGTTTTTTATTTTGGGGCTAAGCCAAGTTTTTGATGCTATGATTGTCAGGTTTGTTGTCAGAAACAGTATGCCAAAATTCAGGCTAGTTTTGGCAGTAAGTGTTGAAAATTGACCATCATTGTTCGGATGGTGTTCTTAGCATTTTCAGGCTCTGCTTTGATACATATACTTTCTTTGCGACTGTTGTCGTGATACTGCGTTGCTGTATTTCCCTCAGCGTTGTAGGCGGCCGAAACGATGTTCACTGTTGATTTCACGAGTTCTGTGGCCAATAATTTTCGTTTGAGGAGGGTGAGGAAAGGGTAAGTGTAACTTCAATGAGGCACCTCCAAGTGCTAGGAAAGTTCAGACACGCGTTGATTAGAAAAATTTTGAACATAGGTGAACAGGTTTTCATGCAAGATGAGGCAACAGCTCACACATCAAAGATCTCCATGAAATGGCTAAAGCACAACTTTTGGACCAAGGTGAATTCATAGAATGCTGAGTTGAATTATTTTCCACATTCACCTGACTTTAGCCTTCAAACTGCTGTGCAAAATGCGAGAAGTCAAATCGAGTCCACGCATTGCTCACGGCTGATTGCACATTTCTAACGGGTGTCTGGAAGTATGCGTTCGACAAAACAGCCAAAATATCGAGTTCTTAATCTGAATTAACAGCCAATGAAAGGTTTTAGGTATGGAATGACATTCAGGACACCAACGTTTTCATTTTTACAGATTCCACATTTAAAAGTTTTTGTTTCTGTTCCGTTTGACATTAAGATTCAAGAAATTTTGGATAATTAAAAGTTGTTTTGTTTTGGTGTTTTTTTGTTTGTTTGTTTATTTGTTCTTGTTTGTTGTTGTTTTGTTTTGTTTTTTTAGGAAAGAAAATACCATAGTTTTTATACCGCTGAGTATTGAATATCTTCTTTTTTTTAGACTTGAAATTGTATCATCAAAATTTGCCATAACTACTTTGTGATGGTCTGTAATTTGGTGTCTATATAACCAATACAGTTGAAGTTATTTACATTTCAATTCGTACTCATACTTATGGGACGCCTGGTAGTTTGTAGGCTGAATTACCATAACGGCATGTTTAAGGAAAAAGAATCATGATTCGATTGTAATTTCATATTGAAGACGGATGTTTGCAAGTTTTTTGTTTGGTTTTGTTTTTGTCTTGTTGTTTTTTGTTTGTTTGTTTGTTTGTTTGTTGTTTTTGTTGAACTTGTTTTGTGAAATGAAAACATAGCCTTTTGCAAACAATGTTATTGCTTCTAAAGGTGCTCACTGATTCTACTCATAACTCATAGACTTTTGTCCTCTTGGCTATAAAAGTATCATTTAAAATTTGAAAAATTCGAATTTTTAGAGGGTACTCTGTTTCTAGACACCCTGTGTTCCCTAACCCTCCCTCCCCCTCCCTGCCTCCCCCTTTGCAGGGTAAAGCCCTCCGCCTTGTCATTTCGGGCTCTACAGTTGTAGTAGATTTTCTCCAAATCTTGGAAATCCATCTAAGCCTCTCTAGAGTTCTCCATGAATGTCCTCACTATGGAATTTCCTACCAAACCAATAAGCCAACTGCTGTCCACATAGCTTTACGCATTTTCTGTGGCATTGCTAATGACAAATATCTATCTATCTATCTATCTATCTATCTATCTATCTATCTATCTATCTATCTATCTATCTATCTATCGATCCATCTAACTATCCTGCTATCTGTAGATCTAACTATCTATCGGTCTGTCGATATAGATATAGATATTGATATATATTTATATATGTGTAGCTATTTATACTGCTTGTGATCTCTCTGTCTGTATATCTTTCATTTTAAATTCGAACCAAGGTCGCTCTGCATACTAGTAATACTGGTTCAGAATGTAATACATTTTGATATCAAAAAATCTCCTTTCATCCTTTAAATGTACACGAAGAATGCCAGCACGTACCCTTGTTGCCACGTGGAATCGCTGTCCCTCATACCTATGGGGGAAGCAGATGGACTCGAAAGCGCGAATGCAGAGAAATGGAGAGCAAAGGAGCAATGCTCCAATCAGTTCTCCCTTTTTCATTTTTCTGTGAAAGGACACAATGAAAGGAAAGAAATCACATAATAGTATAGTAATTAATGTCAACATTAATGAGGCAAGCTGTCATTTATTAATTATTGTGGATCAAAAGATTGAAAAAACAAATTTATGTGGTACAAAATAATGAGTTAACCTCTTATCTTTAACATAGAAATATTTTCATTCCACATCTTTCAATCTTAATACAAACAGTTCGCCTAGCAAGCAGGACGTTTTTCCATTTGTGCTACAGCTGTGTATCTAGCTTTAGTTTTTATTCAGAATAGGACGAGTTTTACCTTTCTATATTATTATCTATATGTGCTTATTCATTTAACTGTGGAAAATGCTAACCTTTAATTCTGGAGACTTTTGATTGATAATTCTAGTATCACTCAAAAGTTACCTTTATGCAAACTCTCGATAGAACAACCATTTTATTCAACTACTCTTATCATTATTCAAGCTGATTTATACTTGAGATGTACGAGAAGCATTTTTACACTGTACAAACTACTCAGACAACCCATAACCAATGCATGTATTGTCAATCCGCAATACTACAGGCAACGAAACGTTCACCAATGTCCCCAAAACATAAAATCTCAGGCATACAAGGCATTAGTAATAGTGCTGTAGGTAAGTGAAACAGTTGTAGATTTTGTGGTAAAATCACGTACCAAAATTGGTACAAATAAGGTTAAGGACATACTAAATGAATTCAGATATAGTGCCATGCTGAATTTTCCCCAGAAGCCAATTTATTTAAAAAATCCAAGATGGCTGCCATCCGAAATGGAATATTTATAAACTGTCATAATTTTGTAATTAGTTGACACATGAACATAATTGAGGAGTTGTTGTTTTTTTATCTGGTTTGAGACATTCGGGTTATATTGGAAAGAGTATTTAGTTGATAAAATGCATATAAAGCAGCATATTGGCCAACTTTATGTTACAAAATTCAAGTTCTCTGTGGACCCCGAGGCAATGATTTGCCATGTGATGGATGTCATACAACTACTTGTCTACCCTCTGAATCCTGGACAGGTGATCTGTGTTGACAGTTGTTGTTGTTGTTATTGTTCCAGTAGATCTTGGGATGTAACCCTTCGGCTTAACGCAATCGTGATTTAGAAGAATTTACAGGTCTGGTGTAGTTGGGGAGGATCTGAGTAGAGTGTATTTTGAATTGATGGGACGGGTGGCAGGAGCGATTTTCTGAGTTCTTTTAGTTCTGCACAGTCAAATATGATATGGTTGAATGTCTCATGCGGAGCTGAGCAAAGATGACAGGTCGAAGTCTTGACAGTAGATCAACCATTATTTGCAATTGCGAAACGGATTCAATGGTGCTGGCCACATGTGTATGGGGAGGAGAAGTTTGTCATTCTACTTGGTGGCTTAATATTGAAATGGTGCCCGTTTCCACTCTCAGAGATTTGTTCGATGGCAGTGGATGAACGCATGCTTTGGCCAAAAGAAATATTGCTACATTTGGAGCAGCTGATTCACTCTTGACAGCAGTCCCTGTCTCAAGAGCAAGACATGCACATCTAGTCACAGCAAGTGCATGATCCTCGCTGTTGCACAAAGCTTACGGTGCACACAGCTTCGAAGAGACTATACCAGAATCTTTTGACGAATGGTGAGTGAAGGAAGCTGAGGCCTCTCCACAATTTCAATACTGGCTGGTCATGATGCGTCTGGACCTGCTAGTATTGGTATTTACACGATCTCTTCGTGATTCCAAGTTCTCGCTTTATATGGCTGTACTTGCAAAGCTTGCACCCTGGTTCTTTGCCTTGGATCATACACATTACACACAGCTTGCACCCTGGTTCTCTGCCTTGGGTCACACACATTACTCTAGATGAGTGCCAAATTCACATTTTAAGTGTGCCATGATTACCTAGCAGCAGTAACATCCATTTGTAGCAATGCAGTTTGCTCAAGGAGGATTCGTTTGATTTGAAAAAAGCGGCCATTTTCTGCAATCGCAATCGATCGTGCACACGTGCAAAACAACAAAGACGTGAAAGTGAGATGGTGGGGCAGTCGGTTTGTTGCAAAATCCAAAAGCTCTTCTATTATGGATGGTGGTAGAACTATTAAGGGTCAATGAGGAGTTTGAATTCGTGTGTTTGAATTGTGGTACATGGAAGACCAATCGGAAACACCATGGACATACTCTATCTGCATGAGTCAATCTGCCAATGAGATTATTACTCTTGTTCAAGTAATCTAAGAAATGCAAAATCCATTGATGGAAGGGAGTGATGACCTCCGGGTTCTTCACAGACGAGGCATCACTGATACCGCTTTAATCAAAACTATGGGCACAAAGGAGAAGAAGGGCCAAGAAAGTATGACCAGTACATGACTGAGTAAGTGATAGAGCAAACCACTCCCGTGATTGATGATATCAGTAGAAACCAGATGTCCTTGTTCAGCCGACCACATTAAGAGTTTCGTCGAAATCAAAACAAAACATCACATCACCAAAGAGTGACTGTGTATTGCTCTCAAGATTGTTCATTGCTAATCAAACTCGCGTCAGAGACTCGGACAATTGTTTCAAGAATCACGCAAACCCTCCGTCATTGTCTCTGCATGGAAAACTTCGGTTTGCGATGATGTCTGACCTTGTCGAGTGCTTGGATAAAATGTACTGCACAACATTTGAAGATGCTCCATAGACTGATGTCACCATACTGGATGGTGCTGCCATTATTAAAATGCTGAAACCCATTGGTGTGAAGACATTCCAAGAATATGCCACATATGTGTTTCTACCGTACATCAAAGTGCAGCTGCAAAATGTGAATAGAATTGACATCATTAGTGATGTGCACCTGGAAGACAGTTTGAAGTCAACCGCAAGGCAGATTTGCGGAAGAGGCATTCGGAGGTGTATTGTACCTGTCAACACAATACCAGGAAATTGGCAAGAGTTCTTGTGACTGCCATACAACAAGACTGAACTATTACACTTCTTGGCACATCAAGCTCTTGAAACCTCTCTGGTGAGAAAGAAGTCTATACAACGTGTGATCAGGATGTGCTGTGTTCTTGCATTCACCAGGACATTTCATCTCTTGCACACTGCACACATGAAAAGGCAGACACCAAATGCTCCTTCACGCAGTCGATTCTGCAAACATAGGGTATCGCTATAACGAAGAAGTAAACTGCAGTCAGTTTTCGTTCTGGCAGTTTCGACTTTTGCATGCCTTGAAGACACAGAAATTTGAGTCACCCTCAGAACTTGAAACACCTCTGGAACACTCCTACACATGCCAACGCCAAAGAACTTGGTAGTGAAAAAGCACGTGGACTTCCCATGTTCCATTATTTCAGAGGTTTTGACAGTGTCGTTGTTTACTGGCAACGGGAAAAAGACTGCATTTGACACATGGGAGTCTTTTGATGAGGTCACATCTGCATTTTGTGCCTTATTCATGGATCCACTGGCATTCAATGATGACTGTATGTCCACGTTGGAGAAATATGCCGCACTTCTGTCTGACCGCATTTGTGCAGAAACTACTTTGAACTCAGCCAGGAAACACGTCTTCACCAACAAACGTAGGTCCATTGACAACATACCACCGACAGGGGCTACAGCACACAAACTGGCGATATACCAAGGTGGTCATGTGTGGGGACAGTCACTGGTCTGGTCCTCAATTCTTCCATCTACAGAGATGTATGGTTAGCGAAGAAGTGCAACACAAGGCTGGCAGCCATTCTGGACAATGTTGCAGGAAGCGGTGGCGTCATGTTCTACCTTACTGTGATGAGGGTGCAAGAAAAGGATGAACGGGCTAGGCAAGTGTGTCAGGGCTGCTCTAAATGTATATCACTCTGTCAGTGAAGTGATAATTGTGACCACAATGATTGTGACCAGGGATGATAAGAACCCACATCTGCATTCTACATTCTGGACATAGCGACTGCTCATCCTACCACAAGCGGCATCATGCTCTGAATTGTTGCAATGTGAGTGCAAGAAAGGGTGTATGGGACTATGCAAATATGTCTTAAATGTACATCTTGTTTGCCATTGCAATAGAAACTGTGACTACTATGATCGTTACTAGGAAATTTTATGGACATCAAAATGGTGTTGAGCACATATCAGAGTAATGGAAAGCAATAGAATGTGTTGTATAATTTAACTAAAGATTGGACAGTATACGTGACGTTTCGGGTTCCACCATTTGTCAGACGACAAGTGGACATAAGAAACACACGCACACAAACACACACACACACAAATCGTCGGGATCAACGGCATGTGATGTTCAAGGGTATGGGTTGTGCACCACCTTCCATTTCTCTCCACAAGTAATGTAATTGTTTCCCATTTTGTCCACTTGTCTTCCGAAGAAAGGTGAGACCCAAAACATCACATATACTGTCCAGATCCTTTAGTTAATTTTACAACACTTTCTATTGCTTTTCATTTCTCGCAAATTTTATGATAAACCACATGCGCATTCTAGATAAAGTGACCATTGATATTTACAAATCGGATATTATCCATCTCAAAAACGGACATAAAACGGCCAATACGTGGCTTTATGTGCATCATATCAAATGACAAATGAATAGCATTTCCATTAGATTTTTCATGTTTAAAAACATTTCAAAAGACTCCTCATCCATGCTCATGTCTCAACTTTCTACAAAGATATAACAATTTACAAATATGTCATAGCGGGTGTTGGCCATCTTTGATTTTTGCAGTTTATAGGCTTAACGGTAAAAATCTAGCTTGGCACTATATCTAAATCTTTTTGGTATGTCCTTAACATCATTTGTGCTACTTTTGGTGCTTTTACCACAAAATCCACAATTGGTGTGTATACATGCACAAATCGGCCTCACTTTGGGACCTACCCTTGAAGACGCCTCCACATCATGGGACCCTTATCTGCAAATGCATGAAGCCCAGATTGAAGGTACGCAGAAAAGAACAGCGCGCTTTGTCACCAACTGTCATTCCAGAGAGCCTAGTTGCATCACCAAGGTCCTTGTAAACATCGGGTGGGAGACGTTGGAAAACTCGAAGAAAACACACACGCCTCTCACCAATGTACAGAATCATCCATGGAGATTCGCCACCATTTACAGTTCCATTATACTTCAGACCACTGACTACAAGATACTCGACACGTAACCACCACAAATACAAGTATATTTTCCCTCATACGCACACAGACACCTATAAAAGCATCTTCTTCCCCCGAACCTTAGCTGAATGAAGCCGTCTCCCAACCCAAATCATCGACAGAAGCGCACTTAATTATTTCCAACACAAGTTTAACTGTTAGGCTAGGGTTACGATGTAAATTATGAGCTGTATTTGTGCAAGTATGTGATATGGAACTGTGATGTATAAGGAATCATTCACATTTGATGGGCAACAGATTTCCTTTTGCATCTTAAAGATCAAGATCAAGATCAACAAGCAGTGTAAATAAATGCATTTCACTTTGCTCTTTTCAGAATGTGAAATCGGTTTTGGGGGGATTTTCTCAAAACTAATTTTTCGTTATTTTGCATGCATCACGCCATTTTCAATGTCTCTAAAACTATACATCCTCGATCCACAAAATTTGGTATGACAACTCAAAAGATTAAGTTTTTCATTTGGGATACATTTAATGTATCGGGTGGGGCAAAAAACAACACAACAACAACAACAACAACAACAAAAACTCACTATACTCTGGACCGTAACTTGTGAGTGAATTTCTTTGCATTTTGTTGAAATTAAATAAAGTAAAGCTTGACTAACTACAAAGTTATGACAAAACCGTTCACAGAGGCATCTCTGAAACATGAAATAATGCAATGCTGGGACTTGATTAGTTAGGATGACACTAATTTGTTAATCAATTCTCAGATGTAAACGAAGGCTTAGAAAAGTAATTTATTAAAATTGCGGACCAAATCCTGATACATTTTTGGATCTGACGCAACTTTAGCGTTCAATGATACAGCGCACTTTTAGGAGGTGTGTGCAAATATTCATAACTTTGTAGCTTGTAGAGAAATTTTCATGTCCTTTTCAAATCTCATCAATCTTTACTTGATCTTAATTCCAACAAAATTACAGAAATATTCATTGACATGATACTGATTTATAGAGGTCCAAAATACAGTGAGTTTCATCTGCCCCACTCGATAGATGCCATTTTTGTGAATTTTTAGGTTTTGGACGCCATTTGTGGGTAGTCGATTTTGAAAAAATTCATATAAAAACCAAACAAGGATTTAAAAGGAAACCTATTAGCCTATTAACAATATAAAAGTGTAATATAAACATATACATTCGCGTCAATTTCAAAGGTTTTGAGACAGGCGGGATGGTAAGTTTTTTTTGCTGTAATTTCAAGATGGCAGCCGTTTACATATCAACTAATTTTTTTTTCATCTCAGATTTTCTCTCATATGCTCTTTGAGTGAAACAAAATTTGTCCTTTTCCTTTCAATATTAGTGAAAATGGGTTACCTCACTCGCGTCACCCGTTAAAGAGTTGGCGGAAATGGACACAACATATTGATATTTTATTACGTCTGTAGAATTTGAAATAAATAAACGTTATGAAGTTTAATCGCTATAAACAACTAGAAATTACAATATTGAAATGGCAATAAACCTCATAAATATAACCAGATGTCTAACAGACGCCTCAGGGCGGAATTCATTTTAACCATACTTCCAAAACCTGCTGTAGAAGTGGGAGCACCACTCTTAATGGTAAGTTATTATGATGATATAAAACGACATGATACAATATAATATAATGTAACATGAGTTAATACAACACAATATAATATAATATACTATAGTATATAATATAATATTATACTTTTTGACTGAACATATGTAAAAGTTTATGTTCATTTTGTTTATTTTGAATATATATCTTAACATTTTTGTTATGTCACGCACTGATTTTCTTTCTTTTTAATTGCCCCTCGGAGATTAATAAAGCCTATTGAATTGAATTGAGGTTACGTCATAACCACGTCACAAATTTTACCTGAGCCGACAGGTTTCGAAGCGACAATTGGAGCTAAGTCGAAAATATTTACCTGTTCTTGATGACATGTGTCTGTTTGTGATGTGATATTTTATACACTCACTCATTCAGCTCAGTTCTTTGCTTTTGAATTTTTAGCGTGTTTGTGGGTGTTTTAAAAGGATGGGAACCACTCATGATATTTTAGATTGTTGAACGTTAGGTCATCACACAAGAGTGTGATTAAAATGGAGGTAAAATTGGTATAAGTCATCAAAACTTATAGCTGAAATAAAGCCATCAGATTTATATTTTGTGTTGGTTGCTAAAATCCTGTTTAACAATACAGGCAAGTAGAGGGCACTGATTTTCTCTGATAAAAATCCCTTTATTGGTCAATTTCTTTTCGGGTGGATAATTTCGACTACCCTTCGATCGTCGCGTGAATGGCTTGAGGCAATCTCTTTGATATGGAAAGAACCATAGAGGTGAAGTTTTCGACAAAACATGGTGTATCCGTTGATGTTAAGAATGGAGTGGACTTGGTGAAGCCAATGCTTTAGATTACGTCTAAAGAATATGTGGAAAACATAATAGTTTTTCATAATTAGGGAAAGATGAACACTTAATCTCACTTACATTGGGACTTAACGTATTGGACAAAACTAAAGGTCATAATGTAGCACCAGAAGGGGTTTTTCATATATCATTATGGCTTTCACTACTCTTAAATTCTACCACTTTTATTGTCAATATTCCCTTCGTGATGATTTAAGAAGTAAATTAATCTATTGCTCCTCAAATGGCGTATTAAGAGGAGGGCAAATGAAAAGGTACGTAAGATAAATACCGGTATTCTTAAAATTCTTTTAATATTAAACTAAGTATATATTACTTATATACCAAAAAAAAACCTCAAACAACTACAATAACATTGACGTTAATCGAAAATGTTATAAAGGTATTTCGATAACAATTCTTAGAATATCGTTCAGAAAAAAGTACGATAGATTTAGTTACATGAAGACACTGAATTCCAGCAAACAAATGCATATTTATTACATGTGAAATCCAAAAATATTTTACATTTACAATATCATAACATCTAATTATGTCATCAGGATCTTATGACAAAGTCAATACCGAATCATATAAAACCTGACCAGCATCAAAGTTTACGATTTGTTCAGACTAGCTAAACTCAACCGATGTGGAAGACACAATGTATTAGTTTTCACAAAAGCATGAGTTGATGGCATCAAAATGTTTAGTAACACTATAGACAGGTGTGTTAGTCTCACACCTGTCACATAAAGTCAAATAATCTGGATTCTGAAACATATTACATACAGTTACACATGCAAACCATTACTTGTTCTATTTAATGCAATGAGGAGGTTTAAAATGCATTTTTCTAACCGTGCTAATTAACACACAATAGAATGGGTCCAAATGTGCATCCTTTTAGTAAGTTATAATTATGCAGGCCTACGCATTAACCTTGATTTGAGAAGAAGGGCATGCTGCCAGAAAAAAAAATTCCATTTTATGATTGCTAGAACAAAATTATATGTTTACAGCACAGATGACATCCGAAAACTAGAATTACAATGTAATCTAATGGAAGACAAAAAGAGAAAAGAAATTTGGTATAAACCTGGAACCCAGGTACATGGGAAGAAAATACTTCACAAAAAGCTCAGATATTCAGAAGGGACTCAACTAGTCAGGTAACAAACTCCTTGGATTAGGAAAAATTGACCGTGAAGATTGTTTTCATCCGGTAAACTTTTCACATATAAACATCATAGAACATTGGCCCAACCAGAAAATAAACCCTTGTATATATCTGCAAATGCGGTTGTATGGCTAGAGAAGAATGAAATAACTTTGGAGACTTAAAGATGCTCATGTTTTACAGGTGACAAAACTAAATTCCTGGGGGCGGGGGGATGGAGTTGGAGTTTCCTTTTTGTTTTAGCTCTAGTAAAAACTTTAAATTTGAATAGAATTGTCATACTATCCGTGTGGTCTGTTGATAATGGGCAATGACATGAGGTAGCTCTTCCTATGTTAAAAGATTACACCCAAATACAATTGACTCAGCTCACAACTAGAACCATAGAGTGGCTTGAAGCACTGAATTTCTCTGTGCTTTTTTCAATAACGAATATGGGGCAGAACATTTTAAATCCGTTTTAAGTATGTCTAGTCTCGAAAACATGATTTACGCCTGGATCGCTCTGAAGCACCACGAGCTCAACTGATATAAGAAAAAAAAAGATAAAAACGGGACTTCCGTTGCAATTGATCATAAAAAGCTCAAACAAAAATGTCTTTATTTAATTCCTGTCAAAGTAGACTGCAGCACACAATAAATATTGTTTAGGGGGGTTTTCTTTTCCTGTTCCCGATATTTTCTCATAATATGATAGATATCTAGACGATGATATTGAATATTGATAGTAAAAACTTACAACAACAGGATGCGAAATTTAAAGCGCTAGATGTGAAAGGTTAACCGTCGTCCAATAACCTTGTCCCTTTACTTAAAACAAAGATCAGGTGTTTTATAATGTTAGGCTCATTCTCCTCAACATGTGACGCGCATTGGTTCATCCTTTGTTGCTTACTTTCCCTAAAACAAACATAATTTGCAAGTAATTGTTGTGAGAAGTAAGAATATGTATGACTGAATTGTTTTTACTGAATAATTGAATGCGCATGATCACAGTTGTAGAATAATAAAAGTCTAAGGCAGCAACATACGGTACCTGCTTTTGGACAAACGAAATATTTCAAGTCAGATGAGTTTAAACCACTATGGAAAGGCGATTTTGAGTTCATAATGATGTCATCAATTGATTTGTGTTTTGAGCTCATTGCGTGCACGTGTGACCTGCAACTTCACTGTGGTCACAGTGGCACAATGGCAACGTAGCTGTGAGTTGTTTTGTTTTTGTTTTTTTTCCTTGAAGGATGAGTGTAGAAGTATTTCGGCACCGTTCAACCCGAGTGTGGTTATATTGGTGCCTTTATTGTACGTGTTGAACTG
>JAOYNN010559099.1:0-20103 GCA_025770095.1 Goniobranchus kuniei
CTATCATTTCGATCTCCACCTTTGCTATCATCAGACTGAGAATCATGAAGTTCCTGTTCACCAAAAACTATATCTACATCCGATTGATCAACCTCTCCATCACTCAACTCCTCATTATCAAACCAGTCATACTAATTTCTCGCCCTGGGGCCAGGTTAATCAATTTTTCGACTCAATTTCTCAAGTTCTAGTCAACAGAGCAATGAGAGACACATCAGATGTTACGTTTACTTTCTCCTGTAAAGAGTAAAAGGGTTATTTCCGGTTTATGACAGCACTACTAAACAACAAGTGAAAGCGAAAGTCACAAGCAGTTGTCAAGCAGTTTAGGACATTTTGGTACCAGTGGTTTCAAGCGGTTGAGGACGATAAGAGTTAATGATTCCACATCTTTTCACCCAATTACTGCTCCACCATCCTTTTTCTCTGGTTACCATGACAGATCTTCCCTGTATAATCTGATGTTTGTATAGTTAATCATGCATTTGTCCCTTTTATTTTTCTCTTCTAAATGTAACCATGCGAGATAATCCTGTTGAAAGCTAGCTTGATCAGACAAATAGGCTAAGAGATAATAACACTATAATTATGCGAAAGAGAATATACATATATGTAAAATAATTCTAAGCATTTTTATGGGGAGAATTAAAAGAACAAACAAACAAACAAACACACAAAAATAAAATCAAACAACAAAAAATTCACCATCACTGTCAGGCAGAGGGATGGGACCCATGATCACTTCCCTTTGTGGAGGAAACATCTGGGGTCGTGCATTCATTATCATCCCTGGGTGAGGAGGTCGTATATGAGGACCCATCCCTCTAACAAATGGTGGGCGAATTGGTTCTCTGAGACCTGGAGCCTCTGGCATGTATGGTTCGACTTTATTGTTGCAAATTGAAAACAGCAAAACATGAAAACAAAAACAAGGGGAAAAAAAGCATGTTTAAATAAAACAAATTTTTAAAAAAGAAGGAGATTAATATAGATGGTTTCATCTAAAATAACTCAATCCTAACATCAATTGACATGAAAATGACTTTTAATACACAAGCTTATTCATGCTTAGATCAGGGACCTGCATCTTTCTTACTTCAATTAGTCCTTTCTTCAGGAGTTCACATTAAAAGAAAATAAATACCAGGTGACTCCCCAAAATACTGTTACATTCATTTAATGCTTTAATGTCATTTTTAATACAATTATAATAAAAATTTACAGAAACCTGAAACTACCAACAGCACAGAACTGTATCAATTTCGGTCACTGACTTACAAAATTATAGCAGTTTCCAAATGACATCCTTAGCAGTTCAAGCAGGTGATTATGCGTCATTCAAAGTCTGGGATCACATTCCTACACTCCTCTAAATGAATGACTCTGATGGAACAGGTCATAGCCTCTCTCAGTTTAGGAATAGAAAAAGGATTTCCACACATTTTATCCTTAAGAAACCCTCACAGATAAAAATCTGGTAGGTACGGATCAGGGCTGTGAGATGCCCATTGATGATCTGTACAGCTGCTAATGACTGTCCTCACAATTATCCTTTATCCTCCTTGAGACGGTCTTGGCGGTATGTGGCGCTGTCACATCTACTTGAAATTATTTTTCTTTTCTGCAATTAACATCAAGAGTCTACCCAATTATCTCAAAAACTTATTCATAATGTGAAGGTAATGTTCAGCATTCGCTATAACAGTGTTTTCATCATCGTCCAAGAAGAAAAATAGGCCAATGAGACCTTTCTCGAACACTTGATCAGGCTTTGAAGGACCAAGAAAATGTAGTTCTTGTTCATATACCAAGTGGTGTAAAAATGTGCCTCATCGCCAAGACACACCTTTTTAAAAAGCCACCATCTTGTTCCATCTGAATGACAAAGCAACAACACATTGCAAGATAAGCTTTCCTATGTTAATCGCAGGTGTCTTTCGATTTGTATGGGAAAACATAGATCATTCCTCATACTCATAATTTTTTCTCAAAGATTCCCTTGGAATATCGAGAGACTCACTTCGATGTTGAATAGATTATCTGGGGTTGTCATTAACAGATGGACAGAGATTCAGCTTTGTTGGGGGTGTGCTGTGTTTTGGGTAAACCACTACGAGTTTCTCTAGTTTTAGATCTAGGGTTATGGACAGATACCTATCTCCTCAAAGTTGTCCTATTCGGTAACTGTTAAATCCCTCCTGTTTATACCAAAATATCTTGGAAATAAATGTAATGTCTCTTTCAATGATGTTTGTAAACATTTTATCACAGCAAAAGCATGCTAATTCATACTAAATTATTTTGACACTAAGGTCATCCCAGCTTGTTTATTAAATGATTATTCAATGCAGAAAGTTAAACTAACTTCCGTTCAAATATGTGGTTTACATATATATCTTTGTTTTAAAATATCGGTAGAAATGAGTCTTTCATTGGTCTACTTGTACAGAGATTTGTTTGATATAATATAATAGCTTGTTTAAATTGGGTGGATTCTCTTTGTTGGTATTAATAAGATGTGACATTTTTCTGGTTGTAATTCTAATTTCCATTTTTACCACTATTTGTAGGGAGAATCTAGATATATGTAAGTCTTTCTGGAAGGTGATGCTGTCACTGGTATTCTTGATTTCCCTGTACAAGTGACTATCGCCTGAAACGAATCTAAATTTTGATAGTGATATTGCGAAACCAGTGTATTATCCATTGAGGGTTCTGTTCTTGCTCATTGGCTAATCTGTTTATATGGATAGATAGTCAGACGCAGTTCGCTAGATTCGTCCCAGTCCTATTTATTTTATTACATTCAGTATTTATGACAGTTTTCCAATGTTGAATCCTAGAGGATGGATACATTAGATAATACAGTAACACTGGCAGGCCCCTTTTTTCACATTCGTCTTGACAGTACGGAAAGAGTAGAAACGCTTTATATACGTAGCGACAAATTCCAATGGCCAGTATTTAAACGTTCATAACTCAAAAACGCTATATTCGGTATGAATGCCCTGTTAAACGGTGTAAAACCCACAGAATGAAGTGTAAAGGTAGTTGTGTTGCCTTACCACATATACAAGTTATGAGAGTTTAGAAAAGGATGTGAAAAAGTGGGACATTACGAAATAAACTCGACGATTAAACAACACTGCCTCATCGGTGTCCTGCATCATTCATTTTGTGTTTGTTTTGTTTTGTTATTATTTCTTGACTGTTTTGGGTATTTTTCTGTTTTTGTGTTGTTTTTGCTTCTGATTTTGTTGTTTTTGTTTTTGTTTCTGTCTGTTTTTCTGGTTTTGTCTTTTGTTGTACTTGTTTTTGTTTTGTTTTGTTTTTGTTTTATTTAAGAGAAGTGGGTCTTTTTATTATTGCCATTATCGCTTTGACGTAAACAAAGTGAGTCAATCTACAAACGATATTCATTAACGGAATTGTGATACAGTTAACATCAATAATGTACAGTACGATGTTTATTGGATAACTGACGATTTATAAACACAATGAAATGCACAAACAGCAAGAGAGCCTTTCGAACAATTCTCAAACAAAACTCCAGAGTGCTTTCCACGAGCAATACGTGGCAATTCCTCAACAGTGCATTGCAAAGCTCACAAGACTAATGTTTCGCCCAGTGAAAGCACGCACAGATGCGGCAGGTGGCACTCAAAATTTTGAAATGACTGTAACTGTTTTATCCTATGATCAGTGCTTATTCCTGCCCAAACCATTTAATTAGCCCTACCACTGAGCTACACCCCTGCTCCCAACCCCATCACAGAGGAATATGGTAAAACATTAATATAACGAACAGATATAATGTAAAACAGGTAACTTTTGTTAAATGACATTGTTCTTTATTCGCAATTTCCAAAGATAACATGGCTATAAAATGAGATACATTACTTACCATTTTTAAATAAAACGCAATTTAGTACCCTACTCATGAATAATAATAATAATAATAATAATAATAATAATAATAATAATAATATTGGAGATCTTGAATATCGCGCCCAATCCCTGTGACTGTGATACAACTCTAGGCACAAACATAAGCATCAACCAACAAACAATACATATGCAAAAAGATGACAGGAAATCAAGTTATATTGATATTAATGTCATGAGAATGAAACTAATGCACTACATACATTTTGAAAAAGGTGCGCTTTTAGAGTTGGCTTGAATTTTTATTCCGATTCTATTAAACGCATGTTAGGAGAAAGGGAATTCCACAGCACTTTCAGCAAGCCTGACAGAACCTTTTTTGGGAATTTTCAACAAACACTGGTTGCTAAATCTTAATGTGCGTTATGGGTTACATACGTGAACGAGATCTTGTAAATACGATGGGGCCCTCTTGTGAATAAATTTAAAACAGAGGAGGGCATTTTTGTAAATGATTCTAGCTTTTAAGTGGTAGCCAGTGCAACTTTTCAAGCAAGGAATTGACATGGTCTCCTTTTTTCTTTTTCAAGACGAAGTTAGCAGCCTGGTTTTGAAATCGCTGCAGCTTATTTACAGCACCATCAGAAAGATAAGTAATGAGTGATTTACAGTAATCTACTTTGGGCAATATAATAGCTGATATAAGGGTTTTTAACGATGTCTCGTTTAAGAAAGATTACATAATTTGTCCAATTCTCCTCAATTCACAGTAAAACATTTGAGAAAGATGGTTAAAATGATGTTCCATGGACAGCATACAGTCAAATGCCACATCGAGATTCTTTGCTTTTTGAGCAAAAACTATTTTCTCATTTGCAATAGTAATGTAATCAACAAGCGATTTATAATTTAAGTCAATGCAAGATGGTCTATTTTGGGTTGATCCGCGATTTCAGGCGTAGGTTCTCAGATGGATTTATGTTATTCATTTGGCCTCCCCTACCCCACTCCACCCTCCTTTTTGCATCAGTGGTAAGTGGCTGCATCTCTGTATACTCCAAATGGAGTTGAAAAGATATTTGGTTGGAAAGGGCCTGTTGGGGAACACTTGTAAAGCGCTTCGAGCACATTTAGTGGATTTAGCGCTATATAAAAGCTCAGATTTTTTTTTTTTTTTTAAAAGTAATCAACTGGGTTTTTTTAAGCCGCTTCTTTAAGCAATAAGGCCAGGATCTTTATGTATATTATAAGGCAAGTCATTTGGGTCATCACCATGATGACTCATTATAACCTTCATCTTATGTAGTATCGTAATCTGTACCAGATACAATCATTGTTACGGCTTAAAATAAGAGGCCTAACTCCCTTGACAAAAGATCATCTTCCGCGAAAACTTCTACCTTAAAAAAGGAAAGTTCATGGAGATGGGAAACATGGATGTCAAATAGCCTAGTTAAATAAAACCCCAACATACCTAATGGGTATTAGCCTCAGATAATTCTTGTAGTTGTAGTGACAAAAGAGTCATCCAGCTAACTTTAAATCTGCCAAAAGTGTAGGCCTACTGAGGTCCTTCTTGCAATCAGCCATCGATAAATCATTTTTATTGCTTATGATCTTCCTTTCGTCTTTATGTTTTGCAGAATCACAATGAAGATAGCCCAAAATGCCATCACCATACTCCTGACTGTTGCCACAAATGCGTGTCAGTGTCAAGCACAACCGGATGGTGAACAGTCGCCCAAATTGGTGAGCATCGACGCTGCCTATTCCTTCGTCATCTGGAAGACTATGCTCTTATACATCTTCTGCGGTAACGATGTGCAGATCCTCAAGGACAACAAAGCCTTGCAGGTCATTAGAGCAAAAGATATCTTAATTCCCGCCAATTTCACAGTTCAAGCTGCATTCGTCTCGGAGGGGGAAAATAACAAACGACTCTACTTCGGTTCAAACTATGGCTTCTACATTGACGAGGGCATGACCAACAGAAGACGGCTTCGGTACGGATCGCTCCGGAACTTCCTTAAAAATGGTGGACCAGATGCAATCGGAAGAAAGAACGGCAAGGTATTTTTCTTCAAGGGCTGTTACATGTTTCTGAGGCATTCATGGAAAAAGCAGGGTTCCCCTCAGAACCTGCATTCCATTGGATTGCCTTGCGATGTGGATGCGGCGTGGAATGAAAAGGGTGGCATGGTTGTCCTCAAGGGAGATCAGATTTGGCGGTGGCAGAAAGATGGACCCGTGACTGGCCCGACGCCATTCAATGAGACGTATACTCTGATGGATAATTGGGTTCTGAAACCAAAGCCAGAGGAGGAAATGGTTTAAATTACAATACTTTTTTGTGAACAAATTGTTGTTTGCTTTTCTTTTTTGCTGGTTTCTTGTTTTTGCCCTGGTTAGGTTGTTTTTCTTTATTTGTTTTGATTTGTTCTTGTTTTTCTCGGGGTTTTTGGGAGGAGGGAGGGGGTATTGGGTCTTGTTTTTTTTGGTACAGTTTGTGGTTGGGGGATTTCGCGTTTTACTGGGGGGGTTTTCCCCTTACGCTCACGAAGTGTCGTATCTGAAACGTTGGCAGTATGGAGTTATTTATAGCATGGTGAGATCTACCTTCTCTCAGAGCGCCAAAGCGCTTTTCCCAATAGTAGGCTTATTCGTAATCATATTGTGTGAGGTAACCACATTTGCACGCTACAACAAAAACAAAAGTGGCTAAAACTTTAGACCTTTCTCACGTAAAATGGTAAGTTTGCAAATATGACACTTCGTGAGACGACCGACGAATTGACGGATTGATTGATTGATTGATTGTGGATTATGCCCAGTACATCGCATGAGGATGATGTTAGGGCATTCTCGTTATGTTTTTCTTTTCTATCTGAATTTGGTCTCCCTTCCTAGTGTTTGAAAAAGTTTTAAAATATCTATAATACAATATATAAAAAGTGAGCGTTCTCATACTTTATCATAAAATTGGATGGCTTTTTAAAAATCCAGGATTTTGTTGTGTTCCACATTTCAAGAGATGTCAGACACTTCTTTCTTATCTTATTCATTTGTGCATGCTCCAACAAAAATGTTTTATTGTCAAAGTAGCACCACATGAAAGATACAATGGGACTGACTTTTAACAGCAAAGTGAAGAATATTGAAAAGCTGAAACCCACACACACACACTCACATATACACACAGAATCATAAATCCACATCAAAACAATCCAAGCTAAAGGACGATCACACATGACACTACACCTCACTACTTCCACTTCATAAAATATTGAAAAGAAACTGAAACGGTTTACTTTTGCTTTCAGTCAAAAACTTCTCTAAGTAGAATTTGTCTTCAAATACATTTTATTCAAGACATATTGATACCACACAAAAAAAATCAGTTTGACACACATACATTGTATGAGCATCAACATTATACATAGCTTTCTTTCCATATCAACTATTTAAACAAGATGAAGAACAGCAACAAAAAATCCAAAAAACAAAACACAAAATCTCAACACAAAATAACAAAAAAAAAACCAGCAACCCAACCCAAAACAAGAAAACAAAAGCAAACAAACAAAAACAAACAAAACATGAAAAATTAAAAATAGATTTTTACAAAAAGAAAATAAATAACACTTCTACACAAAGAAGAAGCCCTTCTAGTAAAACTTGGAAAGCTTTGACTACAAAGGTCATCTTAGCACCCATGGAAACAGCAAGACAAAATGCTAGTTTAAAGTAAGAGAGCAGAACAGAAGATCTCAAACATTTTCAGATGAGGAAAAGAAGTTTCTCAAAATGGAAAACAAGCATTTAAAAGAAACAAAACACAAATAACTAATAGAACAGAGGATTTCAAGATAAAAAAAAAATACATCACTCTAAAAACATAACTAATTAATGATGGCCATCAAACTCCAACTGTGCACATTGTAACCAACGAGGATTTTCGACTGCCCTTTGCGTTCAAAAGTACTTGGTCAATCTATATATATAGATAGCAAGTGACCCCTATAGTATTTTTAAGTAATGCAATCCACATGAATGGGGGATAGCCATTTAATAATGCCTATTTCCCTCTCCCAATAAAGCTCTCTTCTATGAGGACACAAAAGATAGCCTGTCAGAAGAAGTCTCCCTCAACCCTGAGCAGCCTTTTACTGCATGCATGGGGAGTACTGGCATTAGGTCTCACAGTTGAGGACAGATAGAAGTACATAGGATAGTAAGTGGTACTTTGAACCATACCAACATTCCCTAGTCAGTATGAGTCATTGCCTCCATTTTAATAAATGGCAGAAACAAACAGCAATTTTAGTGAAACCCAAAAGAAAAAATACAATACAAAGGAAAGAACATGAGAAAAAAATCCTGCACCAGTTGGAATCGAAGGTGGCACCTCCTCGTCGGCACCCTCCGCCTTGCCATGAAAAGCCAATGATGAGGTCCCACCTTCGATTCCAGCTGGTGCAAGTTTGTTTTTTTTATGTTATTCCCTTTGTAGTGAACTTTGTACTGTCTCTGTCCTAACAGTGGTTTCACTAAAATGTCTATTTGTTTCTATCATTTACTACTGTATTAAACCCCAAGTCTCTACTTGTTTCTGCCTCCATTTTAGAAGTCAGCTTTAGTTTAGTTGTTATTTTTCAAAATTGCAAAAAAAAACAAAAAACAACAACAAACAAAAGACCATCATTCAAATGATGCCATGCCCTTTCAATTAATCAAACTATGAGAGGCTGGCTTCTTCACATTGTGGGAAATACAGACCAAGTCTAGGAGAAGTCTAGCAATGCAGCCATATCTGAGGTTACTCTGTGGAAAACAGTAAAATGAATATGCGAAATATCAGCCATCTCACCGAGCCAATATTTATAGTGAATAAAGGTTTTAACAGAAAAGTTAAATTTTGCTACTGCATGTAAATAGCTATCAATGAAATTACTACCCGTATTTTGATAGAAGAGTCTTTGGTGATAGTGGGGTTCATATGCGGTCATAATATGAAAACAAAGTGAAAATCCCTGTCATAAACTGTACACTCTCCTTTCTGTGAGCATGTAGGAGAAACTAAAACAATCTATTAAAAAGCTTTCTGAGGTCACACATATTTATCTGATTATTCAAAGCAAACATACCACATTACACACATTTTTTCTCTTTTTTTGATTGGTGATAATATATCATCTGTAGGCAAGTCACATTTGTAATAAATGATAATAAATGTTTGAATAACTTAATGACAAAATATCTCTCTCTTTCAATAAGAAAAACTATTATGAGATATTGCAATCATGAAATAAAAAAATAAGGATGGCTACAACTTAGATACAGAACAATTGTCACTTTGTCTTGGCAGATATCAAATCCTCTCTCTTCATTTTCAAGATGGATAGGGAACTGGACAATTATGACTTTGTGGATGACAATGACCTTCTGTCACAATGCAATAAAGATATAGGATACAATACAAACATGGTGGACAGACAGCAAAGCAAATAGCCATGGCCTCAAAATCTTTTCATAGAAAACAAAACAAATGAAAACAGACTGTACCCGGTGGTTGTGTACTACGTATTTTAGGGCTTTTTTAGAGTACAAAGGCATCTTGGCGCTCATGGAAAAAGAAAGATGAAAGAACAAAAGTAGTGGAAAAGATTATATCAGTAAAAGAGATTGCATAAAAACGGAAACAGGCATTTAAAATTAACAAAAAATGTACTGTAATACAAAACAACACAAGCCACATGGTGAGATGATTTACAGACAAAAAATATCATCTCTCTAAAACAAACTTGACTACTAAACAATGGCCATCAAGCCCCAAAACTGCACCACGATATCTACCCTGGATTTTCGAACAACCCCGATAATATTTTTAAGTCATGCAATGCACTTTGATGGGAGATAGCTACTGAATAACGTCCCCTTCCCTCTCTCAGCAAAACTCTCCCTTCTGAGGACACAAAGAGACATTGACAAAAGAAGACAGATAAGAGAAGAAGCTTTCACTCAAGCCTTCCTAGCATCTTACAGGATGCATGGGGAATACTAGCAGTAGGCCTATTCGTTCACCTCACAATTAACAACCTTAGAACGTAAAACCATTTTCAATGGAGATGAACATCCTTATGAACAATGGGAGGTAAAGTTCTTAGCATATCTAAGACTAAGAAACCTACATGATGTGATCACGGATGAAAACCAGGTAGAAGATCCAGACAGAAATACTGAAGTGTACACAGAACTTGTACGGGTTCTAGATGATAGATCGCTATCACTGATAATATGAGATGCAAAACAGAATCGCAATTAAGTCATGAACATTATATTGAGACAACATTACCAACCAAAAGGCAAACCCCAAGTAATCATACTTTACCAAAAATTTGAACCTTCATATGAATCCATCGCCAATTACATGATCAAGGCAGAAACCACAGCCGCAGCCCTGCATGATATGAGATAGTTTCCCTGTTGCCAAGTGAATCAAAGGCTTACCGCCATCTTATAAAGCATTTACAACTGTTATGACGCAAACAGAAGACCCAATAAGTTTTCTGAATTTGACATTGCCATAAGAAACCATGAAGACACAGAACAATTGCGACAATCTTTGTCTTCAGCGATGACGCTGGCTAGCCCAAGCATGAAGCCTGGACATGGGAAAGTGCCCCTGGAACAAAGTAATCAACAGTTCCTTACAAACAATGATGTGCCTATTTCATCCAGACAATGGTATGATCTCTGTAAAAGTCCAACCCATGAAACCAAATTTTGCAGAAAACTGAATTAGAACCAGAACCCCAAACATTGGTGTAACATTTGCAAAAATAAATCCCCAACATAGCTTTCTGCAAAAAAATCAAGATTTGGTAACAGATCTAATGATCATGCCAAAATGACAGAACATTCATCTATCAGGTCCCTAAGATGAAATTTCCTACAGCTTTGGATGTGATACAAATCCTTGCAGTACCAAGCATGTCAACATTAACACACTTCTTTTGGACAGTGGCACATGCTCACATAGTGATCGATCAATCATGTTTTGTCAATTTTGACAAATCTTTAAACTCATCAAAGCATGTTATTGAACTAGTTGATGAAACATATCTAATGAACATTGTCAAGGCAAGCAGGAATGCTGTTTCACCATAACCGATGTTCAAAGTAAAACTTGTAAGGCAACCCTGAGGAATGCTTTGTTCATCCCGTCATTTTCTCAAAACATTTTTTCTAAGCAAGCGAAAACAAAAAATGAAGCAATAGTAACATTTGACAAAAATGAAGGAAGTTTTTTCATGGGAGAAGTGATACTTCCATTAACAAAAACAAAGGATTTGTATCATCTGAATCATTTGAATCTGAAGGACAATTCGTCTACACCTCAAATGAAAACAAAATCCCTCACCAAACAGCAAAAACCCTTGGTCATTGCAACACAGATGACATTTTAAAACTAGAAAAGTGTATTCATGTTATGAAAATATCAAACAAACAAAAATTTGATTGAGAAACTTGTCTAAAACAGAAAATGACAAAAACCTGGAACAGATTACCTGACACTCAACCACTGCACCACTCATGAAGATCCACCTTGACCTCGCTGGTCCTATTGATCATTGATCCGATTGACAAAAATGGTTTCGGATTCGCGATGATAAGTGTAGATGATTTTAATGGACTTAATTGCGTTTATCTTCTGAAGAAGAAATCTGACACTCCTTTAGCATTCAAAAAGTACGGTACCTCAGTGATGTTTCATAATATGGGAAGGTAAAATGTATCAGAACTGACTCTGGTGGTGAATTTAAATCAAATGAATTTCAGAATATTTTGTATTGAAAATAAGATAAGTCATGAAAGAAATTCACCTCACAGCCCCCATCAAAATGGGACAGGTGAGGCAACGGTGAGTTTTATTTGAGATGGCAAGATACTTGCTTCTTGAATCAAACTTACCAAAATTTATGTGATCTTATGCTTTGATGTTTTCACCTCACACAAGAAACAGATGTTTCAATGAAAGACTTTCAAAAACTCCTTTCAAAGCAATCACTGGCATGACACCTGACTTATCAAAATTACTCAAATTTGGTCAAACCTGTTTTTTACGTATTCAGTCCTAGGGAATTCGATGTCAGAGCTGAAGAAACAGTTTTTGTGGATTATGACAAATATGGCCCTGCATATTTAGTTTATTTGTCCAAAGAAAACATTGTGAAAAGAGCAAAAAATGTAAAATTTTCGGAAAACCTTGAAGCATGTGAAGGTAATGACAATGGTGATGAAGAGGGGGAATTTGTTTACCCAAGCACCCAACAAACTGCCCTGACCAAAATTTCAATATAGAGGAGGAGGGATCTGTTTACCCAAATCGCTCCAGACCAAAATCCAAATGAGGAATTACTCCACAATAACATTGAGGCAAAGACTTAAACTTGGAATGAGCAGACAAAGAAGCAAAGAAATAAACCCAAAATATCTTGAAGATTTCTATTTGGATGAATATGAAATGAATGAACAAATAATAACATTCATTGAAAACGTGTACTAGGCTACGTATCAACCTATCCATGTAATGGGATAATGCGCTAAATGAAATGTTCATTATCATTATTATTAGTGTAGTGTTAGGCTTACTGTGTTAATGTTACACTCAGGTAAGCCCTACATGTCAGCTACCACATGTATTCATTGATGGCTATTTCTGCCACATAATCATTGACTCTGACTGAATCAGGATGTCATATTAATTAAGCAGAATTGGCAACATTTATGTCTTATTAAGTAGTAGTTTCTTACTAAGAATAAATAAGGAAAGATTTGGACTTCGAAATTACGTCACATTAACCACAATGTCTTATTATCCTGTGTCGTATTAAGTGGATCCCACTGCATTCCTTCTGAACATAATGCAGCAACGCGTTCACAAAACCAATGTCCAAATTCAAACTTGAGAAATTTGATTCTTCTTTGTCTGGTAAAATACAATAGGTGTGTGTGGTTTACGTATCAACAGGAAGCAACGTTCAAATTCAAATTGGAGCATTTTGATTCTTGTTGTTTGAAATGTTGTTGTTTTGGGTACTATTATTAATACTGTACCATATCATTATATGGAAATACTTTGTATTAATAATATTATCCTAATCACAAAGTATATGTTATTCATGGATAACGATAACAATTTTGTTTTGCTCATAGACCTCATTTAATTCTTTTAGGCTAATCTTCTTATTTTGTATCCTTTTGAATTTGAACATTTTTAAAGTTAAAATACAAACTTTACCCTACATTGATTTGTGAGATGCTCATATCATGGGAGGGGGAAGGGGGGATGGGGGTGTTTAGAGTGTTATTCGCATTACCCAAGTAATATACATGTATTCTGAATTGATTCATTTCATTCAATTATAATACCCTTAGTATCTTTACTTCCGCTTTCTTGCCAACCAGCATGAATCCTGAGAGTTACAAATGAATCATAAACCAAAATTAAATCCAAGATAATTGTTATTTTACTCATCAGTCTGCCTCCATATATAATGTATCAAAGATCTCCTAACCTTCCTCAAACTGGCCATTCAACAGAGGATACCTAAAAGGGAAACTATAATCATCCTGCCAGGACTAGTTTTAGTATTTAAATTGATAGAAAAATTATTTAAAAGTTTCATACGAAAGCAATTCACATGCCTGAATATCCAAGGTAGAAAAATGTTAAGAGCAGCATTTCTTTAGATAACACCTCCCTCGCATCCCCTTAAAACAGCTAAGCGTTCCAAGCAATACCTGAATGTTCTTTGGTACATATGATATGCCTCCAAAGATGAATAGAGTCATACTTTAAAAAAAAAAAGAAAAGAAAAGAAGCAAAAGTATTTCAATGGCGAGATGGGAAAGTTAGGAAAAATGTTGGCTGTACAAAATGAGAAGCATTGTGGAGGAATGTCATCTATGGTGGCGGCTTTTGGAACTTTGACCCCGTCTGTATGGATGGCTTCGATGAGACCTTGACACATCCTGACGCTGGGTCAAGTTGATAGGAACACCTCCTGGTGGTGGTTTAATGGCATCGTGGAGTCCAAATTCCTTCTGACTCTCTTCCATCATTTTGAGTTTAGCTTCTATTGCCATTATTTTGGACTGTGGACTAAACACACACACAATAGGACATATTAAGGCACTTCGAGATACCAAGTTTACTTACTGCTAGAAGAGAAACAAGAAGAAGTCTGTAGTTTAACTCATTCAGTGCTGAGGCTCGTTTCAGTGAACGTCCCCTCTATACTGAGAGATTTTCTCAAGGGGAGAAAATGTTGGGTCACGTAGAAAAAAAATCATTAAATAAGAACTATTCGGCCGATCATCTTTTTAAAAAAAAATTTTAAGGAAAAGGAATCTAGCTCTACATTTGCCTCACTTAAATCTATTTGGATGTCATTAGTATTGCCGGTGACTGATAGGTCTATGAGTTCACGCCCCCTCATCGTTGATTAATAATTTCCCGAGCTAGCATCACTATCATGCTCAGTATCACTACTTTTGGCACTACTCCTCTATTGATGTCCCGACCCCCATGATGGATGTTTACATTGACAACTCGCGAATGTCGTGGCCAGATAATTTTTTCCTTCAACTTTTTTTCCAGCTAAAACCCATTTCATCCCTCAGTTTTTTTCGTCAGGGAGGGGGTTCCCCCTAAAACCCCCTACCACTGCCCCGGCCCTTTTACCTCACTCCACGATATAAGAAAAGTACCGGGTTTTGTTCATCAGAGGGGCTCATAAACGTGACCTAAAATTTCTTAAGTACTAAATTTTGGCCAACTTTGGCCAATCTGGCAAACTCAAATCATTTTCATGAAATGATGTAAATCCATCATGGTGGCCGCGACATCAGTAGCTGAGTAGTATCCTACGTTTATTTTCGCTATCATCTGGACTGTCACTTGAGTCACTATCACTCATAATTTCATCCTCTTCGACATCAGAATCTAAGACATTATCCATAACTTCCTCATCTAGATACCTCTTAGGAGTTTTCATTTCAACTGGTTCAAGAGACATTGTTCATTGTAAACAAATAGAAAAACAAACGCTCTGTGAGATCAAAATTGGTGAGATGAATAGCTACTCAACGAAAGAAAGATAGGATGATCTATCCCAGAATGCCCCATGCTAAAATCAACAAATTTTGGTTTTGATAAAAGCACGTTTTTTTTTAGTAAACCAACACTAGCATCAAATGCGAGAATACTAATCAGTAGTCCAGAAAACTCATTAATAGCCCTGCATGAGTTAAGACAGCACAGTCCTTGTCCAAAAACGAGCTGCAAGTCTTGTTCTAAATGTGTTGCTGTTGGTCATAGGAGTAAAATGTCATCATGAAGGCCATGTACATGGTTTAACCACGTAACAAGTACTATAGAAATGTCATGTTTACTTTACTTTTAGTTTAAAGTTTTTTTTTCGTTAAGATCACTCAACTGTGAGGTGAAAGGTTGGGCCTACTGCCAGTACTCCCTATGCATGTCGTAAGAGGCGAGTAAGGGTTGAGTGAGAGGTTCTTCTCTCGTCTGTCTCCTTCTGTTAGGCTCTCTTTTGTGTCCTCAGAGAGGAGGATTCTGTTTGGAGAGAGAAGGAGGCATTATTCAGTGGCTATTCCTCATTTGTGTGCATTGCATGACTTAAAAATACAATCAGGGACACTTGCTATCTAGGTGGACCGACTACTTTTTTTTTTTTAGAGGTGTTGTTTTTTTTTCTCTGTAAATCATCTCTCATTTTTTAGTAATCTTATGTATAAGGCATATTGTTCATTTTAAATGCCTGGTTCCACTTTTCCTCATCTGAAAATCTTTTCTATTACTTCTATTCTCTTTCTTTAACCCTTTAGTGGATAGGTCTGCAAAATTCAGCAACAATTTTTCTCAACCCATTGCCTAGGTCGAAAAAAGTCAGCCTCTCGCGAAACTGCTCAGGGCCAACAGATTTGTATTTCTCAGCAGTCATTGCCAGTTTTTGTTTCACTCTTTTTTCATAGAAAAAATTCTGCAACTGGTATAAAAATAGTTGTGACCTCATCCTAAGATATGTGATCTGCCATGTTTTGAGTTTCTTTGTTTTATTTGTTTTTTATTAAGACAAGAAGCCTTCAAGTAGTCCAAAATAATGCTGCAAGATTGATTTAAAAGGAAGATAAATTTTCATCTGCAACCTCACTCCTCCATAAATTGCATTGGTTACCCATTGAGAAAAGAATTATTTATAAGATATGCATTATTGTTTACAAAGCTCATACTTCTGACAATCCCATTTACATCAAAGATCTTTTGAATATCTATTCTCCTACAAGAAAACTGCGATCAAATTGTGATAAAAGCTTACTTGTGAAACCTACAATAACTCACAAAATTGGCGAGCGGTCTTTCGAATTTTCTGCCCCTCTTTTTTGGAACTCACTCTCCTCACACATTAGATGTGCTAGTTCATTACCAAATTAAAATCAAGTTTAAAGTTCTACCTTTGTACGTCCTAATGTTTTTAAACATGACATGGTTCATTGTATTATGCTCTACCAAGTTCTACTATCACTGTAATACTATGTTTATGTTAATTGTGTTTTATACGCATGTCCTATGTCAATGTATAATGTATTGCTTTAAATATCATTGTAAAGGGCTTAGAACCTGTTTTTAATTGGGTAAAGCGCTATATAAGGGCCATTTATTATTGTTATTATTATTATTGATAGGTTTGTGGTTAATTTTTCATGTGTGGCAATTTATTTCAGAAGGGGTGTAGATCTATTTCCAGAAACAAATCGGGAAAATAACTAAGACAGGTTTTAAATCATTTAAAAACAATATGTTTGTGTCATGTTTCTGTGAAGTAAGGTTTGTTTGTTCTCTCTCTGTCTCTATATCTTGAGGAAAAACATACTCACAACACATTTTCATAGAAAACTTTTTAAAAATATTTAAAATAAATAATAAGTGAAATTGTTTACACATGCACATAGAATTACTGTTTAAGAACACAAGTGAAATTTCAGTCAATATCCCAAATAATAATGAAGTTGGAACTACCCTCTAAACCAGCAATTCAGCGAAAAAGTATAAACACACCAGGCAGGTCGAAACTGCATGAAATTGATGTTTTTGGCCCAGACTCAGTTAGCTCACCTCATTTGACCAGAAAAAGTTAAACTAGCCTTTCACCTTATTTTTTCCAAGGGTGCTGAGGTGACCTTGTAGTCAAAAAGAGACCTCAAACACCAAATAAGCGAATAAACAAACATCTTCCTTATTCAAACTGAAAATCATCTTCATGACTGTCATTCCTAGAATGAATCCAACTTTCATTGACATCTTGTTTTTCACAGATCCAGGACATTTTATTCATCTGGCATCAATATCGCATGGACCTGTTTATTACAATGCTTTACTGATAAGCCCCTCTGTCTTAAGGTAGGGATTGACAAAAAAATGTCTGCATTTTTCTTTTGTACAGGGTTACACACAAAAAAGCGCTCAATGCAAAATCTCTATAACTTTGTTAAAAAGGCAGCTACAGCAGCAAAAATTTGACACAATCAATGATATTTATGGCCAAAATATTTGGGAAAGTTTTGTGAACATTTTTGTAAAAATATGGAAATGGTGGCAAAAAACGAAATATGGCCCATTTTTAAATCGAGGCCAAAATGAATTATGCGTTAAAATTCAAAAAGGTCAAGAAACTATACAAAATTCAAACAGAAACAAAGTGAAAGGCTGGCTTTTTAGACCTTGAAAGTGTGTAAACCAATAACAAGGAAGTGAATAAAGGCATACTGAATACACTTGTCAAGAAAACAATGGCTGTATTGATCATTGTTTATACATGTTGTTTGCTGATTCCTCTACAGTCAAGTTCTTCACAATTCTTCTGTAGCACTGAAATGTAGCGCTATTTTGTCACCTTTTGGGGATTTCTTTCCACATCCTTAAATCAGAAAGGGCCTTCAAGTCCACTAGCATTGTAAGCCATCCATGCCGTGCCTTGATAGAGTATAGGGGACGTTCATGGACATAATCCGATGGATGGATTGACCAGTGAACCCAATTTTTTGAATTCACATTTCCTGCAAGCAAAAAATGTGCCTCATAAGAAAACCATATGTTCTCTAACCATCTTATCCATTTCCTTGTTATTGATTTACACACTTTCAAAGTCTAAAAGGTCACACTTTCATTGTGTTTCTGTTTGAATTGTGCACAATTACCCATCCTTCTTTGAAGTTTAACTCCTATTTGATTTATAAAACGTCACATTTCGTTTTTCGCCCCCATTTCCACATTTTTTAAAAGGTGTTTTAAAATTTTCCAAACCGTTTGGCCATAAACATGATTGATTGTGTCAAATTTTCGTTGCTGTAGCTGCCTTTTTGATAGAGTTAGAAAAACTTTACCAGAAAACACTTTCTTTTGTGTCACCCTGTACTTTTGATATCTGCAATCATACAAACCAGCTAATTGGGTAATTTGTCTTTTCATTTTTTTTTTTCAATGCCTGTCATTTCTTCGGAACTGTGGTTTGATTGTAAGTGTGCTTTTTAAAAAATCGTTTAAAATTATTGCATAGTATTCAAAGAAATTACTAAGGTATACTTTCATCATGTATATAATATTTTAAATTAATTGTCAGTGTTTGTACATTGTTCTTGCTTCGTTTCCTTTTTTAAAAAGGTAATTTAAACATTTTCCCAGCTCATTCAATTTCTCCACCTTTTTCCGGCTGTAATGTGGCAATAAAAAATACTTTCACTCCTCTAAAACTTAATTTTACAGAAGTATGAGGAAGCAGCTAGATTGTATAAAGTTAACAAGCACTACTAAAAATCGGTAAACTTTACTAGTATATTTGAGATTTGGGGGGAGGGGGGGTGGCTGTAGCTTTGTGGCAGAGCGATGGCCTGTAGACCAAGAGGTAGCAGGTTTGATTCTTGATACAGGCGCATGCGCTTTTTCCTTAAGCAAGAAAATTTACCCCTCTTGCTTCACTGGACCAACATGAAAATGGGTGTACAGCTTTGGCTTGAGAAGTTACTATGCAATAAACCAACATCCTATTCAGAGAGTGATGGATCGGGTGCTACAGAAACAGGGATAAGCTCTAGCCATATAAGCCGATCTGGCTCAAAAAGGACTACTTACTAGTATATTCTTCTTATTCTTCTTCTTCTTCTTCTTCTTCTTCTTCTTCTTCTTCCTCCTCCTCCTCCATCCTTCTCCTCCTCCTCCTCCTCCTCCTCCTTCTCCTGTCCTTTTTCTTTATATGATTGGATGGGTGGGTAGACTAATCTATAAAATCAAAATTTTATCAAGGTGGCATCATCTGAGTTTTAAGTCAGCCCTTTGGCTTGGTAAGTGAGTGCCATGTCCATTCGACCATGATACTCTTTAATCATCTCATGTTTTTTTTCATTATCTGAACAAATTCTCTCTTCTTTCTTACTTTACTTACTTAACTTTATCTGGCCACTTGTATGCAGGGGTGTCGCAGGAAGGTGAAATTTTCAGTCATTGGCCAGGCGTGAGGCGTGAGACATGTAGATGGGAGTAGGGGGTGTCAGAGACGACATCACTCCATCTTCATCTGGGCCGTCCTCTTGCTCTGAATGCTGAGTATCTGATCATGTAAGCTTGAAGGGTCGGCTGGTCAGATGGCATTCTGACAACATGGCCAAACCACCTGATCTTTTGCCGGTCAGTGAATTGGAGCACCATTTCCTTCACAATCTCATTCCTAATATGGTCTTTTATTGTCTTTCCAGCTGCTCTTCTCAAACAGCGCATCTCACATGTTGTTATTTTCCTTTCTAAAGCCTTGATGAGGGCCCATGTTTGTCGTAGGTCAGGGTTGGTACGAATATTGTTTCTATTAATTTGGCTTTGGTTTCAATGGGGATGCTGAGGTGTTTCAATAGAGTTGAGAGCTGATAACCGACCGCATGTGTTTCTTTTCAACAAAAGCAATTTAGCATATATTGCCAACCACAGAAGAGGTAATCAAAGAAAAGGAGCTGAAAGCATTTGTCCTTCTGGTGCAGTCAGTAGTATACTTGAACCTATGCTAACCTAGCCATCTGGAACTCATAACTTCACACTACCACAATCAAATGTTAATTGCCACCTGTACTCCTATTTTCCTAGTACAATCA
>JAOYNN010559100.1:0-13622 GCA_025770095.1 Goniobranchus kuniei
ATCTTTAATATGTCCAACAATCCTCCACTGCTCATCCATGGGCTTTGAACTGATGTCACTTGGTAGAGACAATGATCTGTACTCCGAGAATTCGGCATGGAGCTGGTCTTTTGTATAACCACTTTTCATGAATGACGGCTGTCTATCAAGAAAGTAGCAAATGCTGCTCCACTTGGCATCCTCTTTGAGACTGATATCAGCAACTTCAGCATGTATCATATACTCATCATGAATTTTCCCATTTTTCAGCATGTAGCTCACAGCTGTCATCAAGAATTTTTTCACATTCGAAAAGAACTCCTGCTGGCTTGCTGAATTGAATGTCTTAAATAAGTACTCCTTAACTTGTTCCCCAACAAGTATTTCACTGTTTGAATGAATGTTGTAGGAGCTTTTGAAGTCCACATCACTAACTAGCTTTCCTTTTAGAGCACAAGGCTTGAGAAACATTTGCATTAACTTGCGAATGAACTTTAAAATTACACGCCGCTGAATATGAATCATTGGCTTGTCAGTCTGCATTGCCAGATTTGTTGTATTAAATTCCTGCAGAACGAAGGACAAATACTTGACATAGAGTTTCATGGTGCGGGATCTCAGACTCTCAAGCGTTTTGCTTTTTCTATCTCTTTTGTTCTCAACAGAATCTAAAGTCTCTGCCTCTCTTTTATCTTCCTTACATTCTTCAGAAAAAAACTTTTCCAATGCCTCCCACTGCTGTAACACCCAAACACATGACTGATGTAATGAGAGCCATCTTGTTGGGCAATGAGATGGAGGTAAGCCTCATGCAAGTTGGAAATCTTGAAAAGACTTCAATCTGCTTCCACTCTTCTCAATACACATCAATCAGAAATTGTTCCACATTCACAGTAAGTTGCTGAGAAGCCCATTCTGCCGCCAAGTGAAGGCGTTGACAGACGCAGCCCATCAAAAGAATGTTATCATTTTTCTTTAAAAGATGTCCGTATCAGCCATTTATATTGCCGACCATTACGTTTGCATTATCAGTCGTAAATGCCACATTTGACCAAGGAATTCCTTTCACTTGAAAGTCATGAAAAATTGCACTGGCTATGTTCTCCCCAGAATTTTTTCCCTCAACCGCTAAGACTGATAACAGTTCAGGTGAAACACATAGATCCAGTGTCCTTAATAAACAGCCGGACCACAATGGGATACAACTTCTCACCTTTATCATTGCTGGCATCATTTGCTGTAGAAAAGGGAGTGTTTTTCATTGCCTCTATCTTGGCCCAGACGCTAAAGGTATTCGAGTATATCAGTAGCCTAATAGTATTATTTAAGTAACGATCCGTTCACGAAATCAATTTCAATCCGATATCAGTACACATGAGGACCAAGAAGGCTTTGCAAGTGCGAAAATCGGGTACTCTATTTCATTGTAGTAATGGAGCAGGCTGTCGAAAATGGCACTTTCGTTTTCCCTGATACTCGCCTGTCAGTTCATATCTATAGAAATTTAAAACCTTATTTTTCCCGTAAAATAAATTTCCGGGACATGACACTTATTTCCGGTTTTCAAGGACAGAGAACCGATATCCGTGACAGTCCCAGAACTTCCGTGGCACTTGGCATCTCTATATCAAACTGGCCACCCTCCTTTTACTGCCAATAGTGCATTGGGTTCAAAGATGGTGGTTGTTCAACAAGGTTGGGTGTTGTTGATATATACACATAGTTAACTTAAAATGGGTCTTATAATTCTGAATACTGTAACACACGAAATAGATACATTTAGGGTTTGAATCCTAGTGGGTGTTATTTTGGAGTTGGAGTGTATACCTACTGGGCATTGCACATGACTTTCAGAATCCTCATATGGCTGGTCAGGAAAACCTTGACACCACAGCGTATCATATTGATCTGGGATAATGACACTAATGATGACCAGGTAATGAGTAATTAATAAGAGTAATAAGAAGCAAAAAGCATTGACTCTCAATATTATGATAATCCTCAGAATTATTTGCCTTCAGATTCAGAGTTTCAGCATTCTTTCTCTTGCTGAATACTACTGTTCAGGCAAAATTAAGCACTTTGAGATATATTTACATAGAAAGCGCTATAGAAATGATATATTATTAGTATTAAAATTAATTCTTGCCATTCCTTCTTCTCTTTCACAAATCTCTGATCTCAAGACTCCTGTGCATTGGCTATTATATGAATCTAAGGTGCATTGGTTTTGCAACGTGTTATATGTTCTTAGCTATTGTCTGAATCTGAAAATCTAGCATGTGAAGAAACTTTTTTCACCACTTCCATATGAATTTAATGCCTAGAATCAAAGATCTGCACTTTTTAACAATTTTAATAATCAATTCAATAGTGCTCAATTTAGAACCATCCATGTCAATTAAATACTTACCTTTTTTTAAAACTTTAAAATAAGTGCAATAGATTTACCTTTAATTGCAGTTTTTGCATTTTCTCATCTTTCTTTGTAATGGTTATATTTTTTTCATTTCAACTGACTTTTCTCTTTTGAGATATATCAATTTTTGTTTCTTAAAGCCAGATCAATTTCATGTTTGTCTTGAGAATGTGCAGATCACAGAAAAGCGTTGTTTATTTATTGTCACGGTCACTCAGTAACTGATCACATTCCTCTTGTGGCTGCTCTCTGTGGCTACAATCATATGTTCACTCGTGAGTTATTGGTCCCTGAACCGTAAGGCAGGGCTCCTTGAAACCTCCTTGAAATTGATTTTCCCCCAAAATCTCCTTGAAAACTCCTTAAACTTTGACTTTGACCTGAATCTCCTTGAATTTTAATTTGCTCAGAAAAAAAACAAAGAAAAAAAAACCCCAACAACCGGCAAGACTGCCACAAATGCCTTCGAATTCGGGAAAATTGGTGGCGAGGCAGTTGCGAAGTGGGCTGCTATGGTTGTGGTTATGTTGTTGTTAAGCTTAGCAGAACCATTTTTTGGACTTAAATTTTATTTAAATGTTCGTCAAGCCTCCTTGAATTCACCAAAATCCTCCTTGAACTTCCTTAAATTTTAAGGAAGCATAGCTGTAGGAACTCTGGTAAGGATGTAGAATACACCCAATGTTACATCTCCCCATGCATATTGTCAAAGGTGTCCAAAGATTGAGTGGAAGCTTGGTGGGGAGAGGGAGGGAGGCATATTCAATGGCCATCCTTAATATATATGCCATCGGACATCACATAGGGCCTCAACTTTCAATCACCAGCTAGCTCTGTCCTGTGCTGCTGAGATTGTGGACATTCCAAATGCTAATAAAAATATGGTTAGGGTCAATTACTATCTATACATATTTTCAAGATAAAATGCATCAACGTTTAATCATTTAGCATTTGAATTTGAAGTTGAACCTAAAGAAAAAATTTCAACATAAAAGTTACTACAAGTTTCATTTTTCATCTAGACTTTTCAGCATTGATTAAGAATAAGATGTAAGAAAAAGATAAGTGCTCTAATTGTTTTAAAAAAAATAAAATTAATTGAAGATCATTTAGTGACTGAATGAGAAAAGAAAAATGCCAATGACTTTTAAGAAGAAAATAGAATTGATGAATCTGAAGAGGCTAATTTGTGATTAAATGATTATTCCTTCTCAAAGGGACACATTTTATGATATGGAGAATACTACAGTGTTGCCTTTGAGGCATGGTATTACGGTGAAAATCCAGATTTTGAATTAGGCATTTGGAGGGGCTCATCGTCCAGTAAAAATTGGTTCTACTGAAAAATTGGGGATTGAGGTAAATCGAGAAGGGATATAGGTGTTAAGGACTCTACCAGGATTTAGTCCACACACTCATTCCACAGGATAAGTCTGTGTCTTCAAGACCACTGATATCACTTAAAGTTTGTTTTGTATTGTGATTGTATTTCAAGTTTGTGCTCTCTTTGCTTTTAATTTGTGCCATATTTTATTGAGTGTGCTCTTCCTTTTCTTGTATTTAAATGACAAGTTAATCTCTTAACATCTGTATACTTTTGTTTTCCGCTGTACTTTCAAATATTAAAAGACAATTGTTTACATTTTACCTCTACTGTCTTTTCATGTTGTGTGTTTTTAAGAGAAAGGTCGTGAGACTTCACTTTTAATGTGATGCATTAACTGGCTATCCCCCGTTAATGGGCTTTGCATGACTTGTTACAAATACAAAATCATACAATAAAAGAAAGAACTAAAACTGTTATAATTTTAATGACCGTTTAATGTGATTCAACATGAATATACAAAATATATGGCTGAACTGACAGAATATTACAATGAATTTTTTTTACATATTTATAACTGGATTAATAATTTTTAGCTGGATTTACGTCCATCTGCTTTGCTTTCAATTTTTATTGAAAGTGGAGGAAGGGGATGGGAATCGATATGAAGCATCATTCAAAATCTGTAACTGGAACACAGGTTTTACAGCTTTAAATGTCCATCCATCCTGTCTTTACTTGTTGGCTGTCTGATGAGCTGAAAAGCCAAACAAAAGGGTAAATTTTATGACGGTTTTAGGATCCAAATACTGTAAAATATATCTGCTTATTTGTCTGCATTAAGAATCAATACCTCCAGGCAATATTGTTTTTTTCTTACCATACTCCTTTAAATAAATTGTTTTAAACAAACAAAGCCTTTAATGTCCTGGGAGCAATTTTTAATTTGGTTTCTTTCGAAGGAAGACCGAGAAGAACCTAGCGGCAGCAGCAGAGTGGCACTGCAAGGGCAATAGGGGTAAATTATCTTGACCAAGGAAAAAAAACCACAGTGCCGAAAGTAGGCTTGAACCCGAAGCATTGGACTTTATAGTGCAACGCCTTATTCACTTGGCCACAGTGACCCCCAACAACCACTGACAAGACAACAAAACCATATTGAAAAATCTGTATTTTCTAAGCTAAATTTGTCCAATCAAAGATCCATAGTTGTGCTCAATTTTTATCTCAAGAGCTTAAGATAGAACACAACCCATTCACAAATAAGTTATTATCTTGCATATATATATTGGAGTCGACTCCACTTGAGTTGAGCTCGCTTGAGTAGATCTTCGCATAAGTTGATTTTTTTCTTTGGAACGAGAACCGCTTTAAATAAATAATAACAAATTAAAACGCTTGTGTTGACTGTCAACACAAGCGTTGCTTCGCATGAGGTGATCAAAATTTTCTGTCTGTCAATGACAGGGTTCCCACTCAAAACCAGTAAAAAAAAAATTCAAGCCTACAAATTTTTTTTTTAAATTGGCAGAGTAAAATTATCACCTTACAGTTACAGTATCATGTGAAAACCTTTGCAAAAGACTCTGGAATCACTGGGTGCCAGTGGATCATGTTAAAAAAGCCTGCAGTCAAAATTGTCAACGACGGAAAAGCCTGCAACATGGACTTTTTTTAAAGCCGCTTACTCACTCATACCATATGAAAGCCACCCTTACAAGCCCTTTGTACTGATTTGTCACACCCCACTTTTTGTAGATAAAATGTTCACTCAGACAATCTGCTGTTTATTAATATCAACTGACCAATACTGCAACTCTAATCAGAACTAATCTACATCTCCCAGCTAGCATGGACACCCACATTCACTCATCCAGACACACATAATCTTCTCTAACATATTTACTCATTCCACAAAGAATCATCTTTAACATCCACATTCACTAACCAATACATACACAATCTCTACTAACACACACATTCACTCACCCATACACACAATCTCTAACACCCACATTCACTCCCCCATAATATCTAACACCCACATTCACTCATTCATACAAATATAATCTTACACCCACATTCACTCCCCCATACACATATAATCTCTAACACTGACATTCACTCACCCATAAACATAATCTCTAACATCCAAATTCACTCACCCATACACACACAATCTCAAATATCCTCATACACTCATCATACACACATAATCTTACACACCCACATTCACTCATCCATAAAAACATAATCTCTAATAACCACATTCACTCACCCATACACTAACTTATAATCTGTAAAGGCCTCATTCAGTCTGTTTGTCAGTCGCCATATACACATCATCTCTAACATTCACATTCACTCCATACACAGCACATATTATCTAACACCTACATGTACTCACCCATACACACACAATCTCTAATACCCTTATTCACTACCCCATACATATATACCACATTCACTTGCCCATACACACATAATCTCAAACACCCACATTCACTCACCCATACATACATGCTTACATACATACATACATAATGTCTAAAGCCCACATTCATTCACCCATAAACCCACAAGCACTTGTGCATTCATATTACATTAGAATCTATCACTTATAGCTACAGGTAGTTCATCTCTCTCACTCGCTAACATACAAACACACCATCAATCTCTCTCTCTCTCTCTCTCTCTCTCTCTCTCTCTCTCTCTCTCTCTCCATCGGTCTGTCTGTCTGCCCCTCTGTCTCTCTCTCTCATACACACACAAATAAACAAATACTCAATAAGCACCCTAGCAGGTGTTTTTTTCTTAAATCCACTTCCTACCGATATCGAGCGTATTAGAAATAATACTAATAATAGTGTACAATGACTGAACAAGTGAAGGACTTTACACTATAACTAGGCCTACAAAAGTAATAGCAATCTGTCCCTCATTTTGGCAGAGGCCACCTATGGCAAAGCTTGTACCCCCATGCCTATCCTGTCAAGTGCACCGGTAAGTTTGTTTCCGACATATATCTCTGTGTAGTTGTGTGGGGAGTGTTTCAAAACATGAAATGACTCGAGAACTGAAAACTGGTGACCGATACTGAAAGTTGCTCGCGGCAGCAGAAGTCGGCTAATTTCCGAGGAAAGCGACTAATTTGAAAAAAGCCGGCATGGATAAAATGCAGCAGTGAAAGTGCCAGCAATCTAGCATCCATGTGGATGTGAAATTCCCTACCTTTTCCTGACTTTGCTGGACACCTTGTCTAAGAAAGGCTAAACTCTACATATTTGGCGAAGGCTCTGCTTACAGTTGGGTGACTAGGCCTATCTATTGGGAAAGGCATAGATCTAGTGTATAACTATTTCTCTCTTTGATTTTTCCCCAGCTTTTCTTCTTTTCTTACATCTCATTTCATGATGATGACTGGATACTATAGGTGTCAGAAATTTTCAAGCCTACTTAGAAAAAATTCAAGCCCGATTTTTTTTTCAAGCCTGGTTTTTCTCGATCTTAAACAAATTTCAAAATTCAAGCCTAATTCTCGATTTCCCGACTGAGTGGGAACCCTGGCATATACTTATTGAAAACAATTCACGTAAAGCTTGTATGAAATCTGCTACAGTTAAAACATATTACATACAACAATAATTAACCAGTAGTTTTAAATAATAGCATTACATGCACTTGGAGTCTCACTGCTTTGTGAACAGTCAAAAAGATTTGTAAGTCTTGCAAACCAAGAGACTGACTAAGAATGTGATATAGGTAACAGTATTCTTTTGGAGGCACCCTTTTCCGTACTTTTATTGTAGGTCTAGCTACTATAACTTGCTTTGAATGACCCTGTTCCATTCTCTTTTCTTTTTCCTTTGACTTTGAGAGCCATTAGACAATCCCCAGAGGTCTTTAAACTAGGGCAAGCAGGCAATCAATCATCAATCAAATAAAATCCTCTGTTTGGTCTTTCCTCCAACTCAAAAAAATATGCGTTTTGAATGAAAAACAAAACAAAACATATATGTGTGCGTGCATGCTATTCTAGGATGTGAAAAAATTCATGTCACAGGTTTTTTGATCTGCACATGCTGAAGTGCTCTTGATTTAAATTTCATGAGATTTCATTTGCTGAATAAACATATAGCATATAACGCTTTATAATAAGGAATCTCATGGAATTTTGTCCATTATTTAAGGATCGCATTTATATATAGCACTTTCCCATTGTTCTACCAACAATCTTAAAGTGCTTTACAATACTTCATCTCCTGGCAGGCATACCCCCTGGGAGGTGTTTATACAGTAAAGTGCAACACATTCTGCACAACAAAACCAGCCTATTGCTATGTACTCATTTAACACCTGAGTTGATTAAGGCAATTAGGGTAAATTTTCTTGCTAAAGGAAAAAACACATGTAGTCTGTGGTGGTAATTGAACCTAGTACCTCCTGAACCCAAGCCGACGCCTTAGCCATTGATCCATCTTTGTTCTTTTCCCCCATATACTAAACAAAGACTCTCAAACCTTCTCTAGCAAAATCCTTTTTTGAGTCATCCAACATTAAACATGAATATGCCAACACATTAAATGCTCACCTCTGTCCTCTTCAACTGCATTGACTTTTAGCAAGCCTTGATACCTTCCTAGTAAAACTGTGCACAGCAAAAGAGTAGCTACTCGAGACTTCAACATATTGCCAGAATGCTCAGACCATGAAATAATTTACCAAACTGCGTCGTCTGGTCTTCCTCACTGTAATATTAACATTAAGCAAATACATACATTTGAGGAAGAGATGTTGCTACAGCTATAAATCATTACACGCACTGTAATTCAGAATTACATTCAGGTTGTTCTATGACTCAGCAATGAATTCAACAAATTTCTCTTCAGGAAATTTTATACATTACTATTATGATATATAATATGATTTGATCATTGAAATTAAAAACAAAGCAGATAAATTGCAATAACACTACTATAAAGTAAAAAAAAATATATAATAATCTAGAGAAAAAATATATTCTTAAAATGCAGATAGTAATGACGGGCTAATGTCCGGTCATGGGGAAGCAGAAATACTGGACAATCAAGTGCAACGGACACTTAGCTGAAACCGAATATGATCTCCCTCAACCTTCACATCAAATTCATCAAGGCAAGATACATTTCTATCCTACATGTTATCATGTCATAATGTAAACATAACACAATGAAATTTAATGTAGGCACAAATCATATATTATAATGATTACTCTGTATCTGTACACATGCCCACATTTACCCACAAAAACATTCTATTTAATCTAATGTCAAATGGAACAATACATATTCTTTGAAAACATCCATTCCCTCCATAAATGGGACTCATGACTGTCCGAGTCTTGCCTAGACGCCAACAAGAACATGATGGCAGAAAAACAAAGGGATAATGCAGGGCAATAAATCACCAGAGATGTCCACTTGTGAAGTCAAAGCAATGAACAAGATCATGGCAAGTCCACTAATACAAAAGGGACCTATTTTGACAGGAGCCAATCAGTCAGCTGGGATCAGAGTTGAATAGGATCCAAGTGATAAATCCAGTTTTTGAAGCACAAAGGAAAGGGGCGGGCACTATTTTTAATGACCAGAGCGGGTGAAGTGAAAGTGAAGTGAGAGAGCGAGAAGGCTAGTTTGGTGATTGACAACACTGGCTGCAATGCACAATATACCAATGTACCAAACACACAGACACTCATTGGTTCCTGTATTGCACAATGGCCAACACTTGGACTCATTTCCATTGAAGATCAGAAATCAATCATTTCTGTTGGATTGTTAGCTTTTATTAAAACGGCCAATCAGTAGAAATCCTGTTGCCGGGACAGGCCATTTAGAGGTGTAATTTTAATCGAAAAATAATGGTCCTACAACATAACGGAAAATAAGGGGAAGGGACAATTAGCCACTTGTAACTAATGTATATTATACTTTTAATACAACACAAATATAATTTATAAATATGTCAGTTCACTCTGAAAAGATTCTCAACATTTTCATTCTGGGGAGTTTTAACATTAGAGAAGTTTTCAAACATACAAGACTGTCAAAAAACAACGAAAAGGTGTAGGCCTATATAAGTCTTGTTAAATCTTTTATAATCCTTATTTCCTGCTTAGAGTTACAATATAATGTCAAACTTCAGGATACTGCTGAGTTATGGAAATACAATTATGAGCAAGTGCTTTGAAACCGCTGTCCATCGCGCTGACCCTTGCATTGACATGGGAATGCTCGACCCTTGACGTCAATGACCGGAGCTACGCCGTGAGTGGTCAGTGTTGAGTCATCGGAAGGAATGACATGGTACGCATAGCTTCAGAAGAGTTAAGATTTCCTCCTGAGCATGGTGTTTTACTATGTAAATTTTGAATTCTTTTTTTGTCTCCTACTATCAATGTGGCTTGGAGCTCCAGAGAGGAAACGCCGCATATATCGGGTGGGCAAAAAAAAAACTCCCTGAACTTTGAAGCCTTATACAATCCTTGTTATTTAAGTAATAGCTTTCAAATTTTGACATAGTCAAATACAAATAATTTTGTGTAAATATGTAAAATTTCATTTTGATCAACAAAAAACCTTAAAGTTATAATACTATAAAGACAATTACCTTCATTTTGCAAATATCCCACTGTTCGAGATTACTTACGAGTCAGTTTTGTCATGACTTCTTCACGACTGCACATGCTTCGTATCATCAGACAAGTCTTGTGCTATGATTGTTTAAACAATTTCTAAAGCTTTGAGTTGTTATTGTCTTGACATTTTGCATAATTGTTTATAAAACACTGCACTAAAGTGATCTTACCTAAAGAAAACAAAATGAAAAAACAAAACATAAAAATCGACAATACAAAGACTCCTATCATTTGATGAAGGTAGGATCTAGATTTAGATCCAGGTCTACATTGTATTTAGTTAGTCTAGATCAATGATTCTAGAGCTAATGTAGACCTAGATCTAAAACTCAGTCATGATTGTTCAACTTTGTACCTTTGGAGATAAAGAATAAATTAGGAAATCTATATTCAAATAAAAACAAAAGTCAGAGCGGAGCCGTTTACTACAGAGCAACTGAAAGCAAAAATTTCTGAATGTAAGGAAAACATTACATGTCCATTGAAAAAAAAATTACTAAATCTAGATCTAGATTAGAAAAAGAGACTTATACATTAAGGGATGTTATCGCGCAAGGCGGGGGCTTAACTGATCAATTAAATCTCCAATCGAAAATTGACGATTTTACAGTGTAGGTTTTGATATTGGCGATTTTGACAACTGCTTACATTTTTCCTTATAACTTAAAATATAAATTGTTTACACCAATGAAATTTTCTAGATCTACTTTAATATTAATTGAGATATATGTGGTGAAAATTTCATCATGATTTATTTAGTCAATTTTTAGATAATGAGAGCTAAAGTTCAGGAAGTTTTTTTGCCCATCGGATATGATGTAAATCCTTCTCCAACTATTATTATTATTATTATTATTATTATTATTATTATTATTATTATTAGGCCCTACCTAGATCTCTAAATCTAGATCAAGATCTACATCGATCCACAAATTAAGAAATTTAGGTCTAGATTCTATCCAGCCATCGGTAAATTTGTTTACAAATATAGCACCCATTTCAAGCTGGTCGTTTTTTTAGTTATCTCTAGTGGTTAATAGTACCAGAAGACCAATTCTGAACTCCAAAATAAAAACATCGCAAATCACACTTTTCCCCTGCAAAACTTGATTTTTGATCCATTTTTTTTTATATTACAAAGTGGCTCTATTGTACAGCACCTTGCTTAGTAGGCCTAAAAGCCTTTGAAGCCTTTTTTATTGGTAATATTTGGCAGGCTGTTGAGTCTTGTGTCCAAAATGTTGGTGAAATTAATTAGGCTTAAGATCCTGCTAAAGACATCCTTTTAAAGGCATTAAAGGCACTAAGCGTCGGACAATATTAAAATGCTCCTGTGACTTGGTAGTGACAATATAATTGGGTAATCATGCACTATAGCGTCGTCTGTTTTTGTAGCTGATATTGACGGTACTTTTAGGCCTATTTTATTCTTTTGGTAAGCCCATTAATTCATTTTTTTTATACAAAAATCTATCGTGACTGTACTGGGGGCTATTTTGAAAGTATGGTGATAATCCAGCTTTTAGATCTAATTTATGGTAGGTAGGCCTAGATTCTAACTTGAGTTTCTAATATATAGATTTCGAAAAATGAATCTAGTTTTTGAACAGCTTGCAATCCACCCGAAATAAGTTGTGGTGATTGAAGAAGACAGGAGGTGAATACATGGGGCAATCCTGGAGTTAAGCGTTCTGGGGGTGGCTCCCTTTGTTTTCATAAGTGCGTATTATTGCTGTTCTATTTGCTTTGCCGCCTCCCGCTTCGAATGCGTTCCGTCACGATGTGCGTGTGTGTTGTTAGCAGCAAGAATCTATTTCATTCTAAATATATCCTGAATGGCTTATTATTTTCTTCAGTGCCAGTGCTGCACCTTTGATTTAATAGGTTTCTTCGTTTTCTTAATTCAGCTATCATCGATTCGAGATCTTCAAAGTTTCAGTCAGTTTAAAGTGGCCTAAATTAGATCTAGATTTAGATCTAGATCTGTTTTCATTGTGCTTGCTTGTACCAAGAATGATGACGATGAACTGGGCCGGTTTTCGGTCGATATTGCTATACTGAAAGTATTTTTTCTACTGATGGCAGCTCTGGGTCAGAAGATCCACAGTGGTAAAGGGTTTGATGGTAGCCTAAAAGAGTTGGGTTACAACCTGAAAAGCCCTAACTGATTCTAGTTGTAGCTCTAGATCTGGATCCAGAAATACTGGACTAGAGCTAGCTCTAGATTAGATCGAAGGTCTAGAATCTAGATCTAGAAAACTAGATCTAGATCTTGGTCTACATTGTCACATAGCAATAGTAAGGCAAGATTTTTAAGGGCAAAGAAGGGATCTACATACAGTGGAATTTACTTATCACGAACCTGCTTCACACAAATTTTACCCTTAACACGAACTGAATGCGGATCCTCGAATTATTTTCTCCTATCCAACTAATACAATATCCTTTAAAACAAATTCAATTTTCACTAGATCATGAACCGAAGCTAGCACTTCACACAAATCTTTTCCGAGTTTCTCCCTGTTCATACACCAACAAAGCTTTGGGAAAAGCAAACCAGGCAACGCACAACATGTTAAAGAGGCCTGGCCTAGATCTAATGTTGCATCAGTGCCTCTGTCACACAAAGGGGTTTAGGGTACCTGGTGAACAGGCATACTAGCAAATCCCAACTACATGGTACCATGTCATGACTTGACGTACGAAGGGCCAATTACCGCACTGCATTATGTTCCAATCTCACGTCACTAAACGTGATGATATGCGTTATCGATCACCCCATTGTTTGCCGCCCGCCTAACCCACCCCCTCTCCTTTCTTTTAGGCCTACCATAGCAGGTGAAGTTGACGTCGAGTTGCTTTGCTTATATGCCAGCATTCAGCACTCATTCACAAACTTCCATTTCAATCAACCATGCTTATATTTTGCTCAACCTTCTTAACACGAATTCTTGATAACACAAACTAAATACACTAGATATCTAGGCAATCCTGGAGTTTAACGCTCTGGCTGTTTCACCAAGTGCTTTGCCTCCAAACATGCTAATATGATGAGCTTCACCATTTCCTCGAAATCAATATCATTATAAAACGATTTCACCTTGCAGTTAAGGAAATTAAAACAGGATACCAGACTATTACAAAATAGGCCGGTGCTACTCGCACGAGGTCGGGTGGCAAGCATTTTGCTAGTCGCACGAAATCGGGTGGGTAGCGTTTTGCTA
>JAOYNN010559211.1:0-13622 GCA_025770095.1 Goniobranchus kuniei
ATGCCATGAAAAGCAGCCCATGTAGTATTGCAACAGATGCGAGCAATGATAACAATGAAAAGTTATTTCCAGTTGTCATACGATGTGTTATGGATGATGAAATAAAGACAGAACTTTTGTCTATATTGAAATGTGAGGGAAGGTCCACTGGAGAAAATATATCTACCCTCATTCTGAATGATCTGGACAAGAAAGGGATTGACATTAAAAACTACATGGCCTTGACAACAGACAATGCTACCGTAACGATTGGTAAAAAATCAGGTCTCTCTGGCACGCTGCTAGAGCCCAATGAAGAGATTTTTTCAACAGGATGTGTTTGCCACCATCACCATTTGGCTGCAAAATGGGCAAATAAAAAGTTGCCAACAAATGTTAGTGAGCTTTTCATCGACATTTATTTCTATGTGGAAAAAAATGCCAATCGTCAGAAGACTTTTAAAGGGTTTCAAGGCAGGTCCCTAAGCATTGTCCCATCAGGTGGCTGTCACTTGGTTCAACTTTTTGTAAGTGGGTATGTGAGCAATGGGAACCACTGACACAATTCTTTGAGGCAGAATGTGCGACTGACAGACAGAAGCAGAAGGTATTGGAGCAACATCAAATGGCAGCAGCAGGAAAGAGAAGGCGTTTTTTTTCTTTATTTATTTTATTCTTTTTATTGTAAATCACTGTATTGGTAGGTCTGAACGCACATCCTGGAAACGTCCCTCATTTAACCCTTAAACGTCCCTCATTTAGACTCTGTGAACTTGGCAGCCCTACGTTAGCTGAAAGGCTGCTCCACTCTGAGCTACCCAGGGAGTGCAATGATCTGCTGGGGTGGGATTAATGATGTAAATTCTGTAGAGCCTGCAATTGTGCGGGGATACAGACTATAAACCTTATCTTTTTCTTTTATCTTTCTTCTTATCTTCGAACATTTTTCTATTAAGTTTTACTTCTTTTACATACAAATAATGAAGGTGGTCACTTTATTTTGGACGTGAGTGTATAGTGCATGCTCATGGCACTTTACATGGACATTTTACTTTCCTGATCAACAGCAACACAGAACATTTAGAACAAGACTTCAGCCTGTTAGGAGCGAATACATTTTTCAGACAGAGACAGCACTGTTTTAATGGCCACCAAAATTATTTCTACCCATTGGCCCCTTGCCTTTGGAATATGTGATGGAATCTGGAGATTAGCTTTTTCTAATAGGATATGATGAGAAGACTTACCCCTCCCTTCATGGCACAATAGTATTCCCAGGTCCTGATGTCAAGCCAGCTCTCGGTCCAAGGATGACTGGACACAAGTGCTGGCATGAAAACAACCTCTCCACTCGAGGCCCACGGACTCAACAGGTCAACAGAATCTTTTTCAATTTACGGTTGACCACGAGACACTTATAAACCCCACCAGGATCTGCATGATTAAATGAGCCCATTGGGATCATTTAATTCGAAACAACACAACAGGTCCCCATGATCTAAAGATCATCTTAAAACAGCCAAGAAATCCAAAGATCATTTTAAAACAGACAACAAGTGAAAGTATACAACCACCCGTGCCCTCCTCTAGTTGCCAACTTCCCTCCGACCCTCAGCTTTACAGTGCTTACTTTACTAATTGGTAACATAATCGGCATGCCATAATGGCACCTGCCGATTTCTTTGAGGATATTTCTGAGTCTCCAAGACGTCATCAACAGGCCCTTCGGCATCCATGTCATGCTCTTCCAGGCCAACTGTTTCCACAGTGACTGGCCTCAGGTTCAACCTGTGTCTCAGCATATTGTCTAACTCCACATTGTGTGTAGAAGAGTTGACTCCTGTCATGATTCCTCACTTACACTTCATCGCACACCTCGCATCCGGTAGCTTTACCCACACTTCCTCCTCAACTTGGACACTTGTCGTAAGAGATCCTTCCTCACTGGACATGTCATGCCCATTCTCAGAATGCCGCCACTCATATGTCAGTACTGACTGTTGGGATACTGAATCATCTCTTTGTCCGTACCGCGGATTACTATTGCAATAGAACACAGCCTCCTCTGGCAGGACACCAGCTCACTCTGCAATCTCTTTAACCATTTGATGATTCTTCTCCACAATGCCATTCCCAGAGGGTCTATACGCTGTTCGATAGTACGCCTGCTAATTCCCAGGAACTCCATAAGAAGGCCAGACCAAAACGCTGTACCATTGTCCACCAAAATCTTGCAAACTTCCCATGCTAAAGGTATACTTGTCTCATTTCATGTACAATTTTATGGGCATTTTCACAATTCAACCTTCTCCAAATAGCAAATCGACCTGGTCCACAATCATCCATTGTAAGGTATAGCACATTGTGATAGTGGTTGACGTCAATAGCTAATCCTTCTCAGTTACTTTTGACACATAAATCTCCACTCTCATGTCACACCAGTGCTGGGTCTATAACTGTTGCACTGACCGCATGATCTGACTACAGTCTTCACCTCCTTCTTGATACCATTTGGGTCCACTTTCTTTGCTAAATATCAAGAATGTTCTTCTACTTCTATGTGGTGTTGATCATGTTACTGCTTGACGTCACAGCTCCCTGCAGCACAAGTCCCCCTCTTTTCAACTTCAGGCAATTTCTGAATCCATTTCTTCTTAACTGGTGATAGTGTCTGCTTTGTTCACATGCAATGGCACCAGAAGAATCTGCAAGGAAACTCCGGTCTCCTCAACCAAAGCTTTCAACCTAGCAAGTCTGCGTTTTATCAATATCTCATCTGCACCACTCTCTTCACTCTCTTACCCTCCTAGAGGGTTAGCTTTATTCATCTGCTAGCCATTGAAGAGTCTGTCGAAACAGTTATATTCTTCAGTACCCATTTGATCGCCATGTTGACTCCTTTCAATACCACTTCCAATTCTGCTGCATTGATGTGATGGTAATCGTCACTCTTTCACATCCAGGCTCCATATTCCATTGTAACACCACCTATCTCTACCACAGCACCAAGTGTAATGCCGCTGGCACCACACACACCATACCACTCCATCCTGTGTTCGAGCCACTCCCCACTCTCCTTTCATTGGATCCTCCATTTTTACCTGGTTCACAATATCCTCAATCATGGCCTGTGCCATGTCTCCAATCCAGTCATCCCATGTGACTCCCAACACATGTCTCTTCACGTAGCTTCACGCAAACCACTACTAACCTGAAACCAGTAATGACCAGTCAATATCCCACATGCAGAAAACAATTCTCTCCCACTCTGTCTTTTGCAAATGGGTGGAACCTCCCCATGATGCTTAAAAACCAAAACTCCTTATTAATTTCTTGTCAATCTCAGCCCTAAGGCTGTTCCTCAATCCAACTCTTCAGCAGGCTTTGCTTCCAATCTGTAGGATTTCAAATGTTGCCGGTCCACTCTTTCACGTGCAAAATGGGGTCCATTGCATTCAAAACATTTGACTGATCTCCTGTTATTAGTGTTGGGTGATTAGTTCACAGCAGGAGCCGCACAACTTAATCCGTTGTTTGAAGCCAGCCAAGACTCATGCCCTGTTTATCAAGTCTGAAACCTTCAGTCCACTTAGTCCCTCAACTTGCTGCAGTTCCACAGACATTGAATCCGGGAACCTAGTTATGAAGGCAAGCTTAACTATCTGCTCCAGACCCTCTCCCACCAAACCACAATTCTTCCCTAGCCGTCTAACTTCATATGCATAGGTGTCGCCAGGCTGCCCACTCCATCTAAGCTCTTTCAACCTCACATATGCAATGAATTCAATATCAGAAAATGCCTCACGTAATTCTTTCTTTATCGCATCGCCACTTGTGTTTTGCTTCACCCCATCTCAAGGTACACAGCTAGCACACCTCCCTCCAAATAAAGAGGCAAAAGCTTACCAAATCTGCAATTCCAGTTAACTTTGCTATACTAACTCACCCTTAGTCCATGCTTATAAATACAATCACCCTCACTGGTAAATTCCTTTCGCCTTTAATTTAATCTGGTGACTAGGTTTTTCTGATAGGCTATGATAACAAGACTTATCCCTCATTTAGTGGCACAGTAGTGTTCCCAGGTCCTGATGTCTAACCAGCTCTCGGTCCCAGAATGACTTGGTACTACATGGAGGCTCACTCTACCTGAAAACCAGAACGGTTTAGTTGAGGCGTGCCGAAGGCCATTAATCAAGTCTGCTCGGCTACTTGCTCAAGGTCACTAGCAGTCACGTGCATTTCTCGGTACCTGCTGTCAGATCAATGGCATATTGCCTGAAAATTACATAGATTCTTCCCTTCATTAGATCCACATTATTGTGCCAAAAGTTCGTCTCTTTGTTTCTTTCACTCATCCAACACCACTCCTTGGGTTCATTGAAATGTCAACATTCTAGTGTTTGTAATTTTTGTGAATTGTTTTTTTGCACTTTTGAATTGTGTGAGTAAAGTTTTTGATTTTGTTACGACATCTCTCTAATTAACACGTAATTACAAAATTCGTACACATACGATTCTTATCCCTTAAAGCCTCATATTGAAAAAGAAGACACATGTCGTTAAGATATCAAAAAATCTATGAGAAAACCCTATTCTATGTCTGGTTCTAAACAGTTTAGGATAAAAGTTTATACTGAATCCTAGGCCGTGTAAAGTATAATGTGTTTGCCTGTGTGTTAAGTTCTGTGTGTGTCTTTTGTTATGTGAGCGCGTAGAATTGCCAAAGTAATTCAAAAGATGCCGTTCATGTGCACATTATCCGATTGCAGTTACCCTTGGGAGTAAGAGAGTGATATTTGAACCCATAATTAACGACCACGTAATGATTCTTGAGTGGCTGTTGTCTTCAGAGAGCAGGATAACTCGATGAAGCAGTCTAGCTACATCGTGATAAGCGCTGGCACGAAAAGAACCTCTCCACTCGAGGCCCACGGACTCAACTGATCAACAGTCTCATGTTCGATTAGTGGTTGACCACGAGACACTTCAAAACCCCACCCGGCTCCTCATGATGAAACAAACCCAAAATTGGGATCACTTAATTCGAAACAATACAACTGAATAGTACACCTGCAGACATAATAAATGACTCTGCCACCAATGTAGAAACTTTTAAAGAGAGAATCCGGAAATGGTAGACAGTCTGTAGACCTATGTGTATAATCTGCAAGTATACACAAGAGTTGATTTGTGTATCCACGGAAGAAGAAGAAAAAGAAGAAGATTACTTGTGGTTATGAGCCTGACCGCACAAGCCAGGCTTGAACCTATACGGTCATGCATGCTTGTACTGACTATGATCAATTTGTATTGAGGCTCGACTCGTGACGAGATGTGACCACCATTTAGCCACCATTGGGATGTTTGTTGAGAAAGTGCTGTGAAAGCAGGAAATATGTGAAAGGAGTGAAATCTTGAAATAAGGAATATGCATGCATTAAGGAAGAACTTAGTATATTGGAAAGCATGTAGATTTCCAACCACTATTTGTGGATTGTTAGACTTGGACTATGAATGAGTATGGAACATGCAAACAAATTTACACGTTCAAAATGAGGAGCTACAGAAAAATTCTTAGAACTTTATGGACAGAGCAGGGAACCAACCAGTCAGTAAGAACAAAATTAATATAAAAGAGAACTAAATCTAGTCAGAAAACTTTGTAAACTCCTAGAAATCTAAGAAATTTGAACATATAAAAAACCATGAAGGACTTTAAAGTAATGGTGGGAGGAAAAAGATTGAGAAGACGACCATTGAGATAATAGGAGAAGTAAAGTACAGAAACTTTCAAAATGACAACAGCAGATGCTGTATGAGTGACGGTGAACAAATGGGTTTTGAAGCATATTCATGAGTTGGGTGACAAAATTAGCCCTACAAGTTCGTGCTGTTTCAGCGTTTTGTGTGTTTTTCTTATATTGTGATATGAACAATTTTTTTTAATGAGTTATAATGAGTGAACATATATGCTATAGTGCGTTTCAAATTCAAAGTCACGTATTGAGGCCTATATTTTCCAAACTAAAAATTGGACGGAAATAAAATTTTATGAATGAGTCTGAAATGACCATGACCAAATGAAAATCTAATTTTCAAATTTTTATGTAGCATAATTAAAGATTTTTTCTATTAGAGCTTTGTAAAATACATTTTTATGATTTACATTAAAAGAATCCCATTCATTCGCCCATCTAATGAAACCAAAAGAAAAATGTTAGAGTAAAACTATAGTTGTTTTTTTTTCCTTTGGATCTAGAGTAGCATACACTAGGACTTGTTCAATTAATAGGCAAAAGAACATGACGTAGATCTATTATAAATTGAGATAAAAGTGTGTATACTTTTTCAAGCCTACTCTCAAACCCGAAAGCATCGTCACGTTTTGAGTTGCGTCAAAATTCTTTACCGTATACAATTGAAATGTTGAAATTTTGTCAGCTCGACATTTCTTATATAGAACAGATAAACAAATTTCTCAAATAAAACCGATTTTGAACTGAAAAAATTGTTTTTGTTTCGTCATGGATGTATCAAACAACCACACAAAGTCTCAGCAAGATTAAAAAGAGGGTTTTGGAGATATAGATGTTTTTCTGTGACTCTAAATTTTGAAACGGACTATAGTTGATGAATATAATCTATGTGCAATGACACAACAGTGTGAAGGAAAAGAGTGCTATGGGGCAAATTATGCTTTCTGACTTTCTATTTTTTCTTTCTCTCAGACTACCACTACAATGTACAACATGACTCGTAAAGACAAAGGCCGATTGTTGATCATCGACAATTCAGTGTTTGATAACTTGCCTGAAAGACCAGGATCAGATTATGATGCAAAGGGTCTCTCATATTTGTTTTCAAATCTTGGGTTTGAAGTTAGGCAAAGGCCAAACTTGACAGCTGCGGTGAGCAAAAATAAAATGTGTTTTATCAAGCAATATTAATCGTAGACATAACAATAATAATAATGATGATAATAATGGGATGTGTATTTATAACTCATATTCCCTTGAGATCACAAGGTAGTCAAAGTAAAGATGGCATTTATATAGCCCTCATAGCCATGCTGCAACAATGCTTGCATTGCTTTAGAATTACATTTTATTCTCTATGACCAACAGCAAAACAGAAACTCAGAACAAACACATTCTTTGTCCAGGGTAGTGCTGTCTCAATAGCGAGGTACTCATTTTGACACCCCAATGCAGTTAGGCTGTCAAGAGATGACTAAAATGCAGGACTGAATGAGTGTTTTAGGGGCAAGTGGAAATTGAATGAGAGGAAGATTGATCGAGGTTCAAGTTCCAATGGACTAACCTTTGTGGGGAATGTAATACGTGACGTAGTACCTCTGCAGGAGGCAACCTAGGCTTTGTTTAAGTTTTTTTGGACTATGTAAAGGTATCTGCAGTCTCTTGTATGTAAAGGAGGTTTACGTAAATTTATCCCACCCTAATATGATAATTTTCGTAACTAATTTCTGAGTCTGAAATTTTTTCAGATTTATACACTCCTAGGGAGACCAGTTTTTGAGACCTGATTGATGTCCTGACACGGTCAGGGAACTTTCTCCTTGTGCACATTTTCATGACCCTGAAAGTTGAGGTTTCCTAACTCTCCCCCCAAGAGCAACCTTTCCTGTTATGAACCACACAACTTGGATTTTTTTTTTATTGTGAATCAGTCCGCAAGATAAGACTCCAGTGCTTAGTCATAGAACTGTTCATGCCCAATATCTAACATAGATTTGGCATTAAATTTTCTTCTTATATTAGTGCATTTAGCGCTGCTCATACTTTGAGCATTGCGCCTGATGATCAAAACATAGTATAAGTTGACATCAGTGCAGTATTTTTCATGGATTGTGTTAATTAAGTTGTTCTGGTGAGATGTTAGTTTTGTGAGGAGGAAATAGTCTTGTGTATATATTTTAAGATTGATTATTATTTGTGCTGAATTCTCTATTTTAGAATTGTAAAGGATAACACATTTATTTTTCACTGTATTCTCTTACGTGTTTTCTTATTATAAACGTTGTTGTTCTTTCTTTTTCAAGATTCATTAACTTGACATAGTATAAAAGTTCTCGCCGTGACAAGCGCAGGAGTGAATTGTTGTTATTCTTATCTTCCAGTTGAAAAGCTGTAAAAAACTAAGGCTGTCGTTGAGGATTAACTAAAGTTAATTAATTATCTTGAGACGTACATATTTTGTTTATATGCTACAGATTGAGCCTGTTGATGTGGGGCTTGGAGCCCAAACTCTGAACTTTAAAAACATTAACACATAAAGTTAATCCAGGGCTTAGAGCCCATTCTATGAACTGAACTTTCACTTATGAAATTCATGAAACAAGGGCTTGCAGCCCATTCCATGAACAGTGCTTTGAAATATGAACATTGAGACCTTATTATATTATTATGAATGTAGCCAGCCAAGAACTATTGAATGGTAGCGAACAGACATAGACATTTTCTGTGTTAAAAATGATGATGTGAACGTGCATCAGACGACATATCGCCAGACATCTAAGTTTTGGAAGTCTCCTGAGGGCGAGACAAGTGAACTTTGTCATTAGTTCTATTGTTAATTGTCTTATTATTCATTAATGTTGTTTTCCATTTGATTTGTGTGGATATTTGATACATCTCTTCATGTATGTCAATCGTAAGGTAAGGGTACCTTACCTATGTAGATCTGGATGTTGATTAGATAACTTAGAACGTATTGTTCCCTGACTCTGAACTGCATTTCAGGTCTATCACAACTGTCTTCCAGGTTTATTACCCCTTCATTTCAGGTATATTACCACATTCCTTTCAGGTGTATTATATTATTATTACCAACGTTTTTTGTTCATTTTAATTACAGAACTGTTCGTCTCCTTTCATTATTTTTATCTGTATAATAAAGGCCCTTTTACTAATACATGCATTATCAAAAAAAGTAGATTAAAAGTTACGGTAAATCTTTCATCCTTGACTTGTTCAATGTTGTGTTATACTTCCTTGTTCACACGCCAGATTATTCAATATTTTCAAGGTTTCAAACTGCCAGCGATACGTTTGCTTGCTTGCACACTTTGTGACAGAGGTGAATGTGTAAACTGCTTTTTGTTAGGATACTGTATTCTTGGTTATTCATACACTGTGAAGTACTTAGAACCTAAATTTTTCTGTGCTCAAATGTGTACTAAGGTCTTTATCAGTTCTTCTACTGCTTGTGATTATTTTGCCTAAATGTGTAAATTCGTCTGTTGAAAAAGAGAACTGCTTTTGATCTTTCTGGTATTTGAAGAGCTTATGAAATCTGTTTATTCTTCTCAGTTGTAATGGCTCTAGTTCCAGATGATGTTCCTGGAAAGATTTTCTCTGACGTATCATTGATATAGATCAGGAACTAAAGAAGGCTGAGGATATTACACTCTGGGGCACACTTTAGTACAGCGGTAGAATCTGACATTGCACAATCAACAACAATCAGTTGCCTTTAGTTTGTTTGGAGAATCATGCTCCAGACATGGAACAATATGAAAAGGACTGCCTTTCAACTCAGACTTGCTGGAAAGCTATGGACTTGAAGAATCAAGTAGAATTTTAATGATCCTAAGGTTCTAATTTATCATTCAGGTAGCAGTGTTTGTATCATTTTGAGAAGAAATTGAGAAAATACATTTGTATGCATTCACACCACATATTCATGCATTTCAATAGGCCACAAAGGCTTTGTGGTATGCCACAGCACAGCTTATTGTGAAAGTCACAGCTCAGATGCCCATAATTGTGCCAAACCGGATACATGCTTTATATCTTTGTCCTGAGATAACTGGCTTATTGCATTTTAGAACTTGTATTGTCAACTTTCCAAACATTTCATTTTTTCAGGTTGCTTAATTATCACAAAAGAAGATTTCCTTTGTTCAAAAAGTAAAATTTGTGATAATTAGTCATTCTTTTTTGCAGGAAATGAGAGAATTTATGACATCAGAAGCCCGTAAGATTACAGACCTCTCTCGGTGCAACTGTCTCATGTTGGCCATAATGTCTTACGGATACAATGCTGACAGTGGAGTTTTTGGCACCGATGGCGTGTACAACAAAGAGAAGGAAAAGTGCCGGAATTTCATTGAAATGTCAGAGATCAAGAAAATTTTTCTCAAAGCATCCCTTATCAATAAGCCAAAAGTTTTCCTGATTGTAGCCCAACAAGCCAGTAAGTTTGGGTTTTTTTTTTTCTACAGTGTAACACAGTTGTCCCTACACTGGGCGATGCCAATCTTGGGTTTTTTCCTATAGTTTTTGTTTTGTTTTGTTTTTGTTGTTTGTTTTGTTTTTGTTTTAATAATTTGCACACTGACAATATCTAGATGCATTGTAGAAAGACTGTTTTCTTGAACTTAAATGGACAAAAATAATAATAGTGTCACAGGAGGGGCTCAGCACATAATTAAACGATAATAATTAGAACAAATGTTCTGTGAGATGTATGTTAAATTGTTGAAGAAGGAATTCACGACTATCTCACAATCGTATGCAACTCACAAAATGTCAAGTAACTCGTCTTATACAGTATATGATACAAAGTTTAATGAGGTAAACTATATCTACTGACCAATAAAATGAAAAGAATATGAAGTCACAAATATATCAATAAAATATGAAAATTCTGTCGATCAATCTAAAGATAAAATTCTTAATGATCTTAGCTGTTAGCCGTTGTTGTCTGGATGAGGTTTGGCACGCTTTAGGATACTTTCCGCCACACCTGGGCGATCTTCCATGCCAGCACACATACACACACCAACAGAGTTCATGAACCAATCAGGAACCAACCACATGAAGTACGATCAAGCCACAACTTGTTTACAACCTGTCATCCACGTCACAAGGGTACTCAATTCGTCTCGCAGGTTTCTTCAAAGTAATCTTCAGGACTTTAGGAATAACGGAATTACCGACGACCAACCAAGCAGATTTCTTGTCAATTAGCTCTTGGGTATGGTGAAGCAACCGCTGTAGAGTATTCAATATCTTAACATCTCACCTTCTTATGGGTGAGGATAATACAACAACATAATGCTAATTTGCTTAATAAACATATGAATTTATATTCAAACATCTCATCAGTAAAAATCATTCATAGTAATTAAGATGCTCATCATAAATTCTTTCACAGTAATTTGGGATTAACACATAACATAATGTCCTTTTTATAAATTCAATGTCTATGTAATGACATACTATTATGTACACATGAAATCCTCCAAATAGCAATGATAGTGTATTATTTACTTATGGGCAACAATACATTTTGACATGAGTTGAATACAACAATCCTTAACAACTACGATGTACAAATATCAGCTTTGCCTGTAAATGCCCCCTATGACAATGAAGCAACACACACCCCAATTCTTGGGCTTCCTTGAAATGTCTTTTATAGACTTTAGCACAGAGACCGGTCTGTCTCACGAACAGAGAATCACAATGCTCTCAGTTCTGCCTAATGATTCACATGTGTATGCAACCGCATGGATGTCAGCACCTCAAAGCGTCTGGAGTGTGAGTGAAGTTTTGAGTTAAACGTTCTTGCATTTATGCTAAATTTTGGGTCAACATCTCACCATATTTGGGCAGGGAAACTTTGGTGACTAACAAGGAAATCACCACCCATGTATATCCCCAAATTCAATGCAGCCCGTACCTTAAATAGCTATATCCCACGTAAACAACTGATGACTCATCGCTGTGGGATGTTAGTGACGTCGAACTCGACCAACACAAGGCCTCATAAATCTTATCCAGAGAGGAGTTTTCCCAGACTAGGAAACACAATCCTAGCCTACGTACTCAGAGCCATCTCAATAGAAATTCTTGTCGATTGAAATTCTCAAACAATACTACTTGGCTGTTGCTTACAATATCTTCACAGCATTTAAATTCGTGGGCTTGGTGTTTCCAGGTTAACTTAGATGGAGAAAATTAGCAATAATGGATTACTCTGACTTCCTTACAAATAGTAATGATAATAACAGTAATAATAATAATAATAATAATAATAATAATAATAATAATAATAATAATAATAATAATGATAATAATCGTAATAATGATAATAATATTAATACAGTGGTTTCCACTCAACATCCACATCCTTGGGATACTGAGAAATTTGGATGTTAGCTGGATATAGATGTAGGGTGGAGGCCAAGGGAGCGGCCTATTTACCTATGACGTTATATGTAGCTTGATCACAGAATGCACAACTCTAAAGAAAAGGTTAGGCCAATATCATTGTGAGCTGTGAGCAGATAAAGTACTGTTTGACTTACCCTATCAATCATTTTACAGGCCAACAAAATGTGGTTATGATGATGCGCAATGAAATGAACAAGAAACATTGCTTCATTCAATATTATGACATGGGTGGGTGAGGCAGGATGGGACAGTGTCATTGCCTTTTTTTGTTTAGATGACAAGGTGGCGCAATCTTTTCACACTGACCCGCTTATAAACTTATAGGCTAATTGACCACTGGCCAGAAGGCTGGTGTTACACATTCCCCCTTTTCGGCATGTCTGAAACAAGCTACGCTTATCAGTAGGCAAGGGAGCCTCGACTGTTGTGGTTAATTAACTGTTGTCTGTATGAATGGTGTAAGATGTGAGACAGAGACAATTGTTTTGTTTTTGTTATAGACAGTGAGGCTGGCATTACGCCTTCCACTTTTTTTGCATTTCTGATTTTGATCTTTTTTTTTTTTTTTGGTTCAGGAGGAAAAGTATAATTCAACATTTTCCCGAAATGTGGATGTTAGACGAAGTGATGTGGATACTGTGGATGTTAGTGGGATAACTTGTAAAGAAAAAAATTTGCATTCTGGAGCAATGTGGATGATAGGTGGATGTGGATGTAAGGCTGGTGGACGTTAAGCGGATACCACTGTAATAATAATAATGATAATAATAATAATTATTAATAATAATAATAATAATAATAATAGTAATAATAATAATAATAATAGTAAAACTTTTATAGCTTTTTATCCTTATTATTATACACTGAAATAATTCTATGCAATATCAGAGATCATGAAGGAGTTAAGGTAAATAGACACAACATCACCAATCTGAGATATGCAGATGGTACTGTGCTAATAGGAGACTCTGAAAAAGAATTACAAACAGCCATTGATACAGTGGCAGAAGAAACTGGCAAGTTGGGGTTAGAACTGAATACAAAGAAAACAGCATGCATGGTTATATCAAAGAAATTACATATACCCACATATAACATCAGCTGTAAAGGCAAAAACATCAAACAAAGGTATCAGTTTAAATATTTTGGGTTCTTTATAACATCAGATGTACAATGTGACATGGAAACTAAAAGACTCCCAACAATAGCTAAAAACACTTTCATCAAAATGAGCCCCATATTGAAGAACAGAAATATCTCCATACCATGAACACTAAAACAGCATACCTGTAAACCTTTGTATCTTCTTCTTCTTCAGGTACCGTGTCTGAAACAGACATTGGCGATCATGTTCCTCCACTCCTACCTGTCCTCAGCTAACCTAATAAGGTCGTTGTTGCTACCATTCTGTATTGCCCATGAATTAAGACTTTCAATAAA
>JAOYNN010559322.1:0-13621 GCA_025770095.1 Goniobranchus kuniei
CATCTAGACATAATAATAATAATAATAATAATAATAATAATAAGAATAATAATAAGAATAATAATAATAATAACAAATTGGATTTATAATGTGCCTTCCATTTTCTTTAAAAAAAAAACAACTCAGAGGCCAATAGATTCATGCCTAACTGAAAAATTATATGACTCAAAATAGCCATTTAAACAATATTAAAAGATAATCTAAATGAGAAAATGAAAACTGTCCTAAAATCAATTCATTTATACCTTACAACTCTACCAGCTTTTGGTATGATTCTATCTATTCTATCCATTTCAAAACCTTTAACATTATCACTCCACCGAGCACTGAAAGTAATGACACTGTGCAGAATACTGGTCAAAATAGACACATAAAGACAAAAAGACAACAAAAAAATAATATTGAACTAGGCCTATATATGCTTGAAATAAAAAGGCTAATACACATAAAATGAGTTTGTGTGTGGACATCAAATACTCTATGAAGTTACCGCAAGCATGTTCTAGAATTAAAGAACCTCTTTCTCGGTTAATGTTTTACCATTTGAGGGCCTAGCATCTGGTCCTTCAATTCCTCTCTCCTTAGCACACTGAGCCATTCTAGACTAAATAAAGTAAGGGTCTTAAAGAACTGGAAAGAATGTGGAAGCAGTACTCTCATAACATTAATTACTATCTTGCAGAAATCAAGTGAAGCCTCATGGATAGATTAATAAGATCATAGATGTAGATAGGTTGAAATAAAATGACACATTTCTTTGTACAAATATACAAGAACTATAGCAAACAACAGTATTGCCACTTCCTGTTTGCCAGTTCGTTGGGGTCAAAAAATCACTACATACATCAATTTTTTGAATGAATGTAATATTTCATACCTGATATCTTTAATTGTAGCACGTTTCACAGGATCAACTTGAAGCATTTGGCACAAGAGGGTAACAACTTCTTTGGTCAAATATTCTGGGATTGCAAAAATGCCAGCTGAGAAATACAAATATAAAAAAAATTGGACACGTTAAAATGCAAGGTTACAATACATATATAAACTCATTCAAGTCACTTACGTAAATTGAGATTCAGTAGCTTAAAAAAGAGGTCACATGTTATTTTCCTTCCTAAACTTCAATGGTTCAAACCTTTAAAAAAAAAAAACCCATTCAAGACTGTATTTGTCCTTCACTCATATATTTACAAACCTGCTCCACACCATCTCAGTAAAAATGAAGTCATGAAAATTTACTCTTTACCCTGTACTTTAAGGTCATTTGAGAAAAAAAGCACTTTGAACGTGTCTATGGTACAAAGTATGAAATGACTTTGTTATGTAAATTACAGAATGAAGAGATCAACCTATTATCAATGTAATAATGTTCCCCGTACTTTCACACGTTGTGGTGAGAGAGCTTTTTCTGTGAGTGCTCCTATCCTATGGAATGATCGTGATGAATGCTGTAAAACATTCCCTTCAATTGAAGTTTGTAAGAAAAATTTTTAGTTCTTTTCTTTTTAAAAAGCTTATTTTAACTACCATAAATCATTTAAATATAATGATATACAGATTTTGTCTAATATAATTCAATTCTCTACTTTTTTAACAATTTAACTTCTGCTTTTGGGATTTATTTCTTACCCTATTTAAAGTACAGTGCTCTGAGCTCTCTTTACCTGAGAGAAGGAGCGTCTTACAAATCTAAATATTATTATTTACTGCTTTATATTAGTGGTGGGCCGGTTAAGCCATGTCTTCGGCTAGAGTTTTAATCGACCAACTTTATGAAAGACCGTTGGGACTGATCCCACCTCGATCCTAGGCAGGATCAACCCATCCCAACTCGGTGCACAGCCGATGAGTTTGGTAAGCGAACAACGAAAAGCTCAACTCGTCACCGAATGTGAACAGAAAGAAATTTGAAATCCGACATGCAGTGAGATGTAATCACTAAGCTAACTAAGAAGAGGTGGGGGAGAAAAGGCTTCAAGACTGCTTCATCACAGCAAGGCCGTACCATGCCACCCCTCCCTCCTCTTATGAATCGTTAACAGCATGACACAAGACAAGACAGCGACGCAGTGCATGTCAAACTTGAGGCAGAGGTGGAGGTTATAGTAAGGGGGAGATGAAAGATTTAAAAATAAAATAAAAAAGGCTGTGGACTGTAGACCAGCTCGGCTCGACCAAACAGTCCAAATTCAAAGGATCGTTAACCAGCAACGAGCTGAGGTTTTTGGACCGACCAACCTTTCCAGACTGCTGGCTCGGTTCATCAGTTTGTTTGTTTTTTTGTGCCTGGGTGTGTGTGTGTGTGTGTATGTGTGCGCATGCATGTGTCTGCGGGTGCATGTGAGTCGTCCTTTTCTTCATCAAGGACCAGGAGAGGTTTTTGCGACAGATGTCTGATGAAGGGTAAGACCTGAAATGTCATGTCTCCTGCCTATCCTTAAAGATGAGTATTATCAATCCTATGTATTTTATTGTAAGCTCCTACTGCAGCCAGGTATTGACCAGAGCTGCCAACCCTACTCCATAGAAAAATTCAGATCAGTGAAGAAAAAGTGTACAATCAGATGAAAAAGTGTACAATCCTAATTGATGCTTTACCATGTAAAATTCAATGGTACTACTTACTGCAGACAGGTCAAAGAAGTTATCGCCATTAAATCATAAGCTCAACATTATATAGATCTAGACATCTCTAGATCTAAATCTAAAATCCACTGCAGCAGGAAATGATTGCCGACAGAAGTTAAAAGAGGATTTGCTTAAAAGAAAGTTTATATTCTTTTAAGTCAGGTCATATTTGACATTTTTTTTAGAAGATGACTCATATTTCTCTAAAGATTGATTTCTTTTCTGAATTTACAACCCAATACATACAATCCAACAGCGATGATTGAAGTTATGAAATTTAAATTAGGCCTAGGCCTATCCAAAATCCAACCGATCACTATGGCATATTAGTTGACTAAAGCTGCGCGGAATTCAGACTGACAATGTTAAGAAACGATATCAAACAAGATAGTCTATACTGTACGGTACAAGTAATAGGAGATGTAGTCTATATTTTATACAAAGGATTTATGGGGTATCGCTCAAAATGCATGACACTTGTTTCAATATGTTACAATCGATAAAAGCAACCACAGGAAATGGAGAGTTCTATTTTTCACTTTAGTGACGCTTTCGGTCTCATCGTTGTTCAAATGTGCAACCATGTGCAACCGAGTCTATAGCACTTATAACTGCTTAGCTATCCATCCCAACACTGACACTTATGGAAAAGCGTACGATCACATGGAAAAAGCGTAAGGCGTACAATGGGTCAAACAGGCGTACAAATACGCTTTTTTTGGTGTAAGGTTGGCAGCTCTGTCAATACATTTTCATTTCTTTGACAGCCATTTAAAACAAGTCAATTCTCATTAGAAGAGCTACTCCCCCCTTCTTTTCCCCCCCTCACCATTTGCATAACACCCCATTTCTCCATTTTCCCAGGAATGGGGTCTTAGACAGTCAGTATGTGCCATGTGGGAAGGTTTTTAGTGTCTCTTGAGGATCCATGCACGAATTGTGCTTGAAAAATAAGCATTGGCATTTGGAAATATACTTCATCCATTCCTGGAACATCTTCTTCCCTCTCAGCTTGGTTGTGTCATCATGAATGACATCTGGAGTAAAATTGTTACCAAAAACCATTATGCAGAGCCAGTGAAATGGTGAACTGCAATTGTTGGGATGAGCCGAAAGAGGAAGAAGATTCAAGTTTAGTTTGCATGTCTAATCACTGGTTGAAAGTTCAGTTCAATGAAGCTTTCCTTTTCTTTCAAGACATATCAAAATCAAAATGATGTACAGACTTATTTCTAATCTCTAGAAATGAACGTAAATGCCCAGCTGCCGAGTGATAAAAATAAAATAAGGAATGCCCTTCCATGAACCACCATCCACCCATCATTTTGAATAAAATACCTAAAACTGCACCTAGGGTTAAAAAAACAAAAAACAACTAAAAAACTCATGGGAGAGCATACACATTTGAGAATTTGGAGAACACTGGTAAAAGTATATATTTGAAAAGCACTGCTGACTTTAAAAGAGGTGTGAAGTTCATAATATCCACTGCTATTGTGCCTATGGTGGCTAAAATTGGACTCAAAATACACAAAAAGAGAGGTGCTAGCTTTCTTGATGGCGGTCTTGCCAAAATGGGTACATTCCACATGAAAAATGTGGAAAAACAATACTCATGTATCTAGAAGTGATCTTTTGGCCAAGTCCTTGATAAATGGACTTAATGCTCATGATATGGTATATTTGGGAGTTATGTGAAAGACAATAATATCAATATCATATATCTGACTTTCCTTGACCAATCATCTACTAAAATAGGTTAAATTGGAAAAGTACAGAAAAGTTTAGAAAGCTTACATTTGATTTTGCGAAACAGGGTGGGAACATGCTCATCATCAAAAGGAAGCTGTCAAAAAATATTTGTGAAAGAAATTTAGTGATCTGCGATACAGACATTACATTTTATGTATCTTAAAAAATGTAACTGCATATCATTAATGTAACCTTTCTCGTATCCATAAAAATTCATTCTTTGAATTCTGCAAATGTGAAATTAATCTTTAGAGCAATATGATAACTGACATCTTAACTTATCTAAAGCATGAACCACACATCAATACTATGACCCAATCCATTGCAGGATGGATTTGACTAATTGTCTAGTATGATGTCAGGGTAAGTCTCCTCAGGCAAGGGTAAGATTAGCATAATGTACAGTAGTTTCATGATACTAGCTTTTATATTTCTTTGAATAATTCAACAAAACCTTAAAGTTTCACAGGTCTTTAAAAAAAATAATAATAAGAGCTACAATATGCAGCTCGGTATGAAAAAAAAAGAATTTGGTTGGAAGATGGAATCTAAAAGATGATTTCATATATTCATTATGATGAATTAAATGGGAACAGTATCCAGTAAAGCTTATGTTTGCAGAAGAAAGTCACTGTCTCTCAAACCAAGCAGACTCATGTTATTTTCCAAAATCTTTGTATTTTGAAATTATATAATCAAGATGTAAGTCATTGCAAAGAGGACAAAAAGAATGGTAATGAGAGTGAGAAAGAAAGGTGGTTGAATGCATTGCAGATTAGCTCAATATGGCTAACAAGCATCCAGTAGTAATGATCTCATAGAACTCTATGCCAACTACACCTTGAGATACTGTCTCATCTCCATAAGCCAAGCCGAGTATATTAATCCCTTTTCAAATGAGAGTCCAGAAATTGATTACATGTTATTTACAAACACACACATGCCTATCATCCCCTACGTCACATATCAGTGTTTAAACCTTTACATTCCTTCAATATAATAAACTCTTATTGTGTGTAGCTAACCTCATAGGCAGAGGCCTTATTTGTGCTTTACTCATTTAAACTTTCATTTTGATTCTTATGGGTCTTTTATTTGTAGCCTCTAATAATAATAATATACATTTTTAGAGCACAGTCATCTCCCACAATAGAAGCTCTGGGCACTGTACAATTTTCTTTATAAACTTTGTCTTGAACGAATAAATGCATTTTTAATTTCCTTTTAAATGCCTCCAGAGACTCAGCCTTCCTCAGTTTAATGGGCAATGAATTCCAAACTTTAGGGCCAAAATGTGCAAAGGCACATGTACCAGCATTGAGTTTGACACCCTGTACTGCTAAGAGGAGAGTGTCTTTTGATGATCTTAAATTTCGGGTAGATTTTTTTGTTTTAATGAGTTCCTGAAGATATATTGCGGAGCCCAGAAGACACTTAAATACAATACTTGAAGCTTTATATTGGATCCCATGGTCAACCGGAAGCCGGTGCAACTCCCTCAGAAGTGGCTTAGCTTCGTCAAATTTGAACTGTCCAAGAACAAGCGGGCAGCATTGTTTTGTATGGTTTGCAGGCGCTTCAGCTTTTCTTTAGCAATTCCAAAAAGAAGAGAGTAGGGAAGAAATAAATCTTTGACAGGAAACTTTTGAAATGAATGATCTTATGAGGCTGATATTTTTAAGTTCAAAGTAAAGCCTTTTCCTGAGAGAGCTGACCTGGCACTCCATAGATAATTCTGAGTCCAACACAAAGCCTTGGTTTTTTTTACATGATCAACAGGTTGTATTTCACTTTCATAAATTTTCATTTGTATGCTTTTAATTTTGCCTATTGATGATTTGTTTCCCACAATCATGACTTCAGTTTTCTCACTGTTGAGTTTTAACTTGTTGGAGTTCATCAATTTCTATATATCATTGATACAGTTTTTGCAATTGCGTACTTTTGAAAGAATAGGGTCACCCAGGTCAGTGCTGTAAAGTTGGGTATCATCTGCATACAGATGATATTTCAAGGAATGATTTCTTATAATCTTTGCAAGGGGGTATGTGTACAATGTGAATAAAGTGGGTCCTAGGACTGATTCTTGTGGAACTACAACAGGAGGATGTTTTTTTAGCTGTAGTTTTGTATGGCAACATATTGCAGTCTATTTGTTAAATATGATTCAAACCATTTCAGGGCTACATCAGATTTTCCACAGACCAAATGCAGTCTTTCAAGCAGAATTTCGAGGTCCAAGGTGTCAAATGCTGCTGAAAGGACGAGAAGGTTGCGATGACTTGATGTAAGTCATTTACAACTTGCAAAAGCGCAGTTTCCGTACTGTGATATGCATGATACACTGACTGATAGCAGTCTTGTAATTTGTTTCCCTTCAAATGACAAAGAAGTTGTTATAAAATATTTTTTCAAGCACTTTTGATATGAATGGAAGGTTTGAAATTGATCTGGAACTTTTTTAAGTCATTGGGATCCATTCCCACTTTCTTCAAAATAGGTTTTATTATGGCTATTTTGAAAAGGTTTGGAACAACACTGACCTCAGCGACTCATTCAATATCAATGTTATTGGGCCAACAAGGTCATTAAGACAGTCCTTCAACAAACTGGTAGGAATAGCGTCTAGGGTGCAACTTGCATTTCTGGAGGCTAGTATAATTTCTCTTACCTCTTTTTCAGAGAATGTTTCAAAGTGCTTCAGGGCACTCCCCTCAAAAATGGATTCTTGAGGAATGTCCTGGGTCACATCAAAACTCTCTCTTATTTGTTGTATTTTGTTTATAAAGTAATCCGAAAATTTGTCAAGGAGGTGTTCAGTACTACAAAATGTTGGGAGGATAATATTATCTTCTTTCACGAGAAGATCATTCGCTGTGTTCAAAAACTGGCTGAAATCTTTTGCATTTGATATAGCATTGTTGTAATAGCATGCCTTAGCTTTCTTTGATACATTTTTAACATTTCTGTAATATATATATGTTTCTCTGTTACTAAGTAGTCAGGTCTTTTGCCATCTTTCCTCTGCTCGTTGACGGTCCTGTTTGGCATTCTTTACATCCAAGTTGAACCATGGTGACTTTTTCCGTTCCTTTACTTTCCTGGTGCTCACTGGTGCATCTTTGTCTAAAGTGTCACGCATGGTTTGAAAGAGGCTGTTAGCGTCAATGGTAACTTCTTGTTGAAGTCTGGCTGAGATGTCACGACGAAAATTTGTTATGTTAATCTTTTTCATATCTCTTGATGTGATGTTTTTTCTTGTTTTCAATGTTAGTACCATTTGCCCGCTGATGTCGAAGAACACTAAAAAGTGATCCGAAATACATTTGTCCAAAATTGTTGTTGAAATTTCCAAGTTGATTTGATTGGATGTCACTATCCAGTCGAGAATGTGCCCTGCACGATGGGTGGGTGTCTGCACATGTTGTGTCATGTGGTTCTCATGAAGGATACTTTTAATGTTCCTAGTATCTGTTTTTCTGTCGTTGTCAAAGTGTATGTTGAAATCACCCATAATGGTAAATTTCTTGCGGTCAGTGTTGTAATGAGAAATCAGATCGTTTAGTTCTTGAAGAAAATCATGCGTTTTGAATTTGTTCGTAGAATTTGGGGGTGGTCTGTAGAGGGCAATAATTTTCACCATTTTACTAGGAAAGGCTGGACTCAGTTCAATTGCTTCAAATCGGACGTGACGTGTTGCGATTTCTGAAAGAGATGACAGACGATAACTTGGTGGTCAATATGATCACAATTCCACCACCTTCCTGGCGAATCCTGGGGTACGATAAAAGATGGTGTACGGTTCTTAATTACAGCTTCGTGGCCAGTCTCCAACAGCCAAGTTTCAGTGAGAATAATGGTATCAATTTTGTGTTCCGTTATGGTGTCTTGTATGTCTAATGTTTTTTGTATACATGATTGAGTATTAAGAAGAGCATTGCGAACTTTTTTGTTCGTTTGAAAAGCGTTGTCAGTCCTCTGTCTATGAACAGGTGTGGGTGGTGAAGGGACTTTTGTCGATAAAGCACACCTCACTGTTGTTGCTATACAACTGTTGACCTAAAAGGTTGTGCAATTCACTTCATTTGTCTTTTGTACTGATGTATTCATGTTTGTTCAGTGTGTCCCCCTTTCTTGTGTTGGCCATTACATGTGGCAGTGAGTGGTGGGTAAAGGCAGTTGTGGGTGGAGCGCGGCTTAAGATTACAAATCACATGAATGTTACGCTGTTTGCATCTGCCGCCTCGGTGTCCACAGCTTGTTTTACCATGACGATGGAAATGATCTTGACACGGTATCGTGATTACATTTCTCAAGATAAGAAATAATATGGCTAAAATCACGAGAGCTGGGTTAAAATTCATGATGCAAATAGGAATATCTCTAAAATGTACTGTTCAAAACTTATACTTTATTGGTAAAACGAAATTTGAGCACTTAAAAATCTATATCACAGGAATCACAAAAGGCAACTTGAATATATATATAGTAAAAATATCTACGAACACAGAGTACAACGACAACACTGCTGCCTGTTAGGCGCCTACACACCCACATGATTTTTATGCCATTTAACTTGTGAACCTTTAGCCTTTTGTCTTTGAAAGAAGTTATGATTTACAAAAGATATTTTTAGAAATATTAAGGAATTTTAAAACTTTTACTTCAGTGTAAGTGTGATATTTTATTTACTTCCTGTCCAAAATATTGCACTCCCATTATACCAAGAATAAAAACAAATGCGTTCTTCTACAATAGCAAGAGGTTTTGATGCAATGTTTGCCGATAAAGAAAACAAACCACAACAATGAACAGCCATAGGCCTGAGCGGCACAACCATAAGCCCTACCCCTCCAATGTTTGAACCAATCATGCCATTATGTGTTAATGACGTAAATGAAAGAAGCTGAAATAAAGCAACAACAAAAATTTACCACTCTATTCATCCCCAAAAGGAAATTTGTCTTTTGGCTTTTAACATCACCATAAAAATCACTGGCATAGACATGTCAGCCGCTTTTGACTAGATCAATAGACAGACACTCATAGATATTCTATAAGACATCGTCAATGAAGATGAACCACGACTCATCCAATATCTACTGAGCAATACTGCCATCGATATCAAGATAGACAAAGCTGACATCAAATCCCCTTTCATGAGTAATGTTGGGACACCTCAAGGAGATGGCCTTAGTCCCGTCCTATTCACGGTCTACCTTGAACATGCCCTAAGAGAGGTCTGATCAGTAATCAGCGAGTCAAAGTGTATAACTGACGAAAAGATACCGGGAGAAATCGCCTATGCCGAAAGACCCCTAAGCATAATCCAAATAATTTCTGATGTTGTCTATTTTCTCTTTAAAGTATAGGTTGAACTTTGAAGCAAGTTGATTTGGATCATTGAAGTCAGGAAGTTTTCAAGTGTGACTATCTGATGAGATAAGACTATCCACAATTCTGTACAGTTGTTTAGTGTTCTTTTTGTTTTCCTGTACTGTTTGTTTCAAATTATTGTTTTTAACTGTCCTGATCATTACATTCAACTGTTTTCTCGTTTCCCTGTATTTCTGTCGAGGTTCTCTCTCCATCGTGATATTATCAACTTCATCAAGTTCTCTCCTTTTTGAATTCTTCTTCCTGTCTTAGATGTCTACTGTTAATTTGTATTTATTGTGTAAACACTACTTGGTGTCAGACGTGGGATTTGAACCGACACCCACATTCGTGGACCAGAAGATAAGATAAGACAGAACGTTACAATAAAGTAGTCATACAACCAGACAGACAGAAAATCAAACTCACATCCTACCACCAGCCAGACAGACAATCAAACTCACACCCTATCACCATACAGAATCAACAGCCGTTTACACCCAGTTTTCTCAGCCACAGTAAGATTTTGGAACTTTCTCAAGGAAGGTACCAAGACAGCCATCAAAATTGAAAGTAATGGAAAAGCAGATGGTACCGATGACTGCATGGTAAGTGCTGACCTTCCAAACCAAAGGGACTACCCATCGGAGGTTAAGGAATCAAGGCAAAAAAACAGACATTGTAGTGTACTCTCACAGACTGAAGAAATTTGTCCGCATAGAACTCACAGTGCATAATGCATGATCTAGCAGATAAAGGCAACATCGTGAAGCTCTTTGCTGTCGAGGTAGGGTCACGAGGATTTATAGCAAATTCTATGTACGCCCTTCTAAAACAGCTGAACCTGCCTCACAAAGACCTGAACAAAGCAAGTAGAAACATCAGAACGATTACAGAAAATGCTTCATGCTGATATGGCAAAAATGAAATGACCAGGTGTAACATTCAATACTATAAATAGATAAGGGTCCTCCACAAAAACTGGGAGTAAACATATAAGGAATGAAAAGCACACCACTACTAGGGGAGTTTATGGCCGAATGGTTACGTCGTCAAGATTTAGTGCGCCATCAACATGAAGCGCGTCGGTTCAAATCGTGTGTGAGACAAAAACAAAAAAAGGCAGTGCCAGGGCACTGGGCGTCATGATCTCAGAGTGGCCTAGTCTCCCCAGGGTGTCAGAAGTTAAAGGCCGAAACACCCGCCTGAGGGGGATCTTCTTCTTTGGAAGACCTAGCACTGTCTCGGTCAATGAGTTTGCACCACTTGGAACAACTCCCCACTCAGTGTCACAAGCAGATTTAGCATCAAAAACATCTTAAAAGCCCTTCATTCAGCAACTTTCAGACAATGAGAACAAAACTGGGCAACATGTAAATTACACGAATCTGCTATCCACATTTTCAAAACTTACCTGCATGGTGAAGAAGCAAAGATCGTAATTTTTTACATCGCTGAATGAGATTTTTAAAGGAAGCCCCTCTGACCCGTAAGCAAAAGTTGAGGGCCAGACACTCAATATGAATACAGTTGGAAGCCAAGAGTTCAATGTGCGTATCATCCAAAAAAGTGATTCCGTACAAATTCACCACACGCAAGTTAGGAGTATGAGCTTTGATTTTGCTGATGTTGATGACTTCATAGATATCCTCATCTGATTCCGATGACATTTCAAAGGTACCTGTAAATAATTTTTTCATGTTAAGAGTATACATATTAGCTGCCAATTTTTCAGATAATGAAAAGTATATACTCTGTCGAACATTAGACATGACCTCTTTATTTATTGATATGTTTTAGTCTTGATTTGATTTGTTATCTTTTTAGAAGCTATCAGGTTTCACATCTTATGTCTTTCAACGAGACATAGATTATAAAATTCACAAAGATAATGACATTAAATCTTATCATGTAGCCTAATTTTTCTCCCTTTTCACTTGGATTACAATCCACTTTCCTTCTTGACTCATTTTGTCATATCTTTTGTAAAAAGAAAGTTGATTTCTATTATAACATTAACATAGTCCTCTAGACCCTGAAAGCATCTTTATAAAAGGTTATTTTTGTTTTCTCTGAAATAAACTATGAAAATAAAGAGAATTCTTGTAAATCTTCACTTTCTTTAGTATATATAGAAATGTGTAGTCATTACTGAATTCTTCAAACTATTAATTTTTATGAAAATATCATCCCTTTCACTTCACAAATGTTCATCAACACAAGATGTTCATGATTAAAGGTCTTAATATGATCATGTAAAGATTATTACTTCAGATATCTCTGTAATGTAAAAGATATGATGTTGTATGTTGTACTTATAATTTCTTCCCATTAATTCTTCATATTTCTGCAACTGGCTCTATGTGACTCTAGGATATAATTTTACACATCCACCATATCATATAAATTACAAGGCCTAAGGAATTCTGTGTCCATGAGTTACATGAGCGCTGCTAAGAATTAAAACTAATCAATAATCTATTATTGTTTTCATTCACTGTGATCTTGTATTGTAAAAGATTCCTAAGATGTGTTTAAATTCTTTGAAAAATCAAAAAAGAAAAAAGAAAACAAAAACAGTTCATGTATGATTAAAATCAAAAAGTCTCATAAAACGATTAAAAATTGGCATGTCCTGACATGGAAACAACCAGATTATCATATAAATTTACATGATATGTACTTTTTGTATCCATTTTTCCAGAGCAATTGCTGTCAAACTGAATTTCAAGATGACAACTTTACTTTATCATTTTTTGTGGGTTTTTAAAAAGATTTGAATACTTCACAAGAAACTTGAGCTCATCTTATATAATGTAAAAGGAAGATTCTGGAACTTAAAATTCGTACCAATCAGATGTAAAACTTCCAAGGAAGACAAGCAGCTGTAAATGCGCCTCATAAAACCTTCCAAAAAGATGACTTCCGACAGGCAAATGCAAAGACTCCGAAGGTTACAGGGAAAAGCATTCAAGTCATTGAAATCGTGAAGTTGCATTGCATTTGAAAAGTCTAGTGTCATGTAACGGAGTGCAGGACATTTATTAGACAGCTCGTGCAATACGGGTGCTGTGATCAGATCACTCGGAATTTCTATGTACTTCAGAGTGGAGCCAAAGCGAATGCCAATCAAGGCTTGGAGAATCTCAGAGGAGTAGACATGAAGACCAGAAAATTCTGGCCGGAGAGATACCCTTGTCCACAAACGACTGTCATAAGCAAGGAGACGCCATTTTTTGGAAACCTGCGCGACCTTTCCCAGTTCACACTGCCGCAGAAAGCTGAATATGTGCATAAGGAGTTTCTCCGGTAGTTTTTCAATAGTTACACTCTGTGGAGAAAACAAAATATAAACATAATATAATGTACAGGTCTAAGTTATAGCCTTTCTAATGGCAACAGCACTTATGGAAAATTTTTACAGGGAGAAAAGAAGCAAGATTATGTAACCAGACTTATCTTTGGATTTTCCTTTTCTCACCAATTTGCTTTTACAATGAGTCTTATGGCTTACAAAGGGAATGTCTCTCTGAATGCCTTTAGATTTATATACAGAAATGAAAACATGAGGGCATTACAAAACTTTAAAAACTTTTTTTTTTTAAATACACATAATAAATAAGAGGAAAAGAGTTGAACCTTAGGCTACCAAAGAAAGGTCACCATCCTCTTGCCCATACACACACACACACACACACACACACACACACACACACACATATACAGCTTGCTCTTCAAAGATAAAGAACATTCACAAGGGAAAAGAAAACCTTTTGACTGTATCACAGTTAAGAGTTTTAAGTATCCTCTCTCTCTCTCTCTCTCTCTCTCTGTCTCTCTCTCTCTCTCTCTCTCTCTCTCT
>JAOYNN010559433.1:0-13621 GCA_025770095.1 Goniobranchus kuniei
GTGCCACTCTGACAGACTCAGTGCAAATTATAGTGCTTAAATTTTTACCCCGATTGGAACCCACAATTTTTTCGGCATCAGAGTAGCAGCTGTCAGTGTCAAGTCCAATGTGTTTGAGGCCTAACACTGCAAAAATAAGCATGCCATGCGACTGTGAGCTATTTAATATAGGTCTTTCTATTACTTCATCTCAATTTAAGAAAATGAATATTAATACATCTGTAAGTCCAGATCATAATTTTGTGACAAAAGCTAACATTGTAGGAAGGTGCCATGTGTGACAGCAAACTATCTGGTGTTGCTCTTCTGCATCTTACTTTCTGAAAATAGTTGTAATCACATTTGAGTCACCCAAGTACCTACAACAGGCAGCTGTAACAGCCACTGATTCAAATAAAAATCAATTCAATATACAGCCAGTATCTATTATTGTATCGAAAGACAGATGCATGAAGCAAACATCATGCTCTCTTTCTCTTGCCCTAATGAAAGGAAGGAACTGGCTGTAAGTAAATCCTGTTTATGATGCACAACTTACAGAAATAATTACGGAGATGCAGCAAAAAAAAAACCCAACAAAAAATCAACTCAACATTACCTCAAAAGCATATGTTTCAATTAACAAAATTCACCAACTTATATTTAAAAATCATAGATCTAATCCATAAATGCATGTTTTGTAAATTAAAGAAATATGTTAAATTCCATTCCATTCTTTGTCTTTTCTTAACAACTTACTACTAGACAATCAGGCAATCAAATTTACACCCTACCAGCATTAGGATTCCACAGCCTCAGACTTCATTTTTACCCATAAGATTATGGAACAAGATGCCACTCTTTGTTAAATGCAGCAGAAGATTAGAAACTTAGGTCACCCTTCAAACAACATGTACTTCCATCTGCCCAAAATGAGAAAATATTGGGCACTGCAAAGTAGAGAAAAAGAACAGAAGAGGAATATTCTATGCAAGTAACAACAGAGAAGGGAGAAGTAAAAATCAAGATAATAATAAATATGCTAATGCGGCACCAACATGTCTCACGGAAAAGAATCTCAGTTAAATTATAAGGGAATAAAGGAAATCGAAGACTCCTTGCCTTCATTCCTGCCACATTACAACATGACTATGAGTCTGAGATTTCATCCTGAACATCATTAACATTGTGAGTGTGGGGAGATAAGCAGAGTTTGTTGGCTTCATACTGTAATAAGTCCCTTTTTTTTTTTTAAATAAATAAATAAATACATAACAAAACAAAACAAAAGACAATACAATTAGTTTGATACCCTGATGTCAAATCCCTATACAGTAGTCACCATCTAATAACCCACCTTGTCTAATATCCCTCTGTTGTCATGAAACAGATTTTTTTTTTCTATTTAAAACACCCCTCTAATAACCCGTATCCCAGACCACAGCTTTTTTTTAATAACACAGTATTTTTCAATGAGCAGGTAAGAAGACAATAAAAATTAAAAAGATTTCGCAAGAAATGAGCGCATTTAGACAAGCCGTTGGAGCCTCACTGACCATAGAAACACATGCGGCTCACAAATGCAATGAAAGTAATTGTTCTAACCTAATCCCCTAAAAAGGTTGTCATTGGCCTATGCGGCAAGGACACTCAGCTGCCTGTCAACAAGTGTGGGATATGTCAAAGAGAGACCTACATCACCATCCTTTGTGTCACATGAAGGCCTACATGATTGGTGGAAACAGTATGTTTGCAGTGCAGCCACTGACCAGAAAAGGTGCAGCTAATCATCGTTTAGTTTGACACCGGTCAATCAACACAATGAGTGGTCAGGGACTAAACCAACGCTACACCAACAGCTGATTGCGCTGGCCTTCAGCAATTTATCACCGCCACTTACATAATAAAACAAAATTCACCTTAGGACTACATATATAAACAATCCAGACAAATGCCCCCATCAATAAAAGATTTGGGTAAGAGAACGAAATTAGAAATTCTAGATGAGATTCTGTCTAAACAAACGAAAACCAAATCAGGACACTTAAGTTGAGATGGGGCCAAGTCAGGTTCTTCTGCATCATGGGGGCAAAACTGACATCTCCTTTTATGTGCATGTTCTTGTTACTCCCTTGTATGTACAGTAGAACTTGGAAATAACAAGTTCGAAGGGTCTAATCATAATTATTCGCTATTTCTGAGTTCTCACTATTCCCAACAGCCTATTATAGTATAGTCATGAAAGGCTGCTCAGTAGCTTGAAGAAAAAGGTTTAATATTATTATTAGTGCATAACTGCAAAAGAAAAAAATTAATGAAAAGGCTAGGCTAGAATATCGACTATGTGCACTGGACGAAGACAATGAGGAAGGAAAAAGGAAAGTTTAGTGACTAGACCTGTGTGTGCCTGTGTGTTTGTACACACTGTGTTGTGTTCATGCTTAATCTGTGCAACTGCGATGCTGAGATGAGGTAAAATTCATCTCCTCTGTACGATTCTGGTACCGTAGACTTTGCATTAGGCCAAGGCTGGCTAGGCTATTGTAGGCAAGATCTAGATTCTGCGGCATCAATACATTGTGAGGCCTAAATTTTTTACATGCATCTCACGTTCCCTGAGTGTGAGTCGAGGCTAACCTACATGACAACACTCCAACTCCAATGACCCTCCCACCCCCACCCTATAGGATTCCACTTCCCTCTCTCACTAAGTAACGGGGCATTTCAATTAAAAAGAAGAGAAAAGAAAAGAAGCAAATTTAGTCAATTTCTCAAATTGTTTTACCTCCGTAGTCCAAGTCTGGGGGAGGAAATACTCACTTCTTCCAAGTTGACCTCTTTTTTCATACTTGCTACTTCGATGCTAGTTTTATTGACTCATATAAGGGGAAAAAATAGGGATTTAAACTTTACTCCCGATTTCCAAGTGCGCTACTTTCATGTTCTACTGTACTTTTACATGTCTAATAACCCGCTCTAGCTAATAACTCGCTTACTTTGTCACCCGAGGGCCAAGTTATAAGGCGGAGACTACTGTAATAGAATCTGCATCCTCCTTATATCCTTCAAATTATTTGAAGCTTTCTCATTGAGATGAGAACCAGGGCACAAATCTACAAATTCTTTTTTTTATGGGTAATTTGTTTTTTTATTTTACCAAAGCCTGTTTTCTCTGTACAATCTTCCGCATAGATATATAATCCTGGTAAACTAAGCCTACGGGAAGGTAAACCATTCTACTCTCCCTGTGGAGAGCTCAGAGTTGAAATTAAAATTACAGTGAAGGTAGTCATATAGTTCAGTAGTACTCTTAAGATTGGCCAATAAAACCAGCCCTAACATTCTGACTGGCCAATCTTAATGCAAAAAAAAAAAAGAAATCAAAATCAAAAACAACAAAAAATGAAGTGCATGCCATACAGAAGCAATTATGAAACTCAGAGAAGAAAATAAAGAGGGAAAAATGGACACATGGATACCCATTCATGCTATGAACATCAAATATAATACCCATCAGTTACAGTAATCAACAACCATTAAAGTATGCATTTCTTTTGGATTGCCATGCACTGAAGGGAAATGTGAATGAATGGTACATAATAAGCCTAGCTATTGCACTGAATTTTGTAAACATTGTGATTCTTGTCTGTTTCAAAAAATGCCTTCCAAGTCAAGAAAACTTTTTTTTACTTAAAAAAGCACATTTTAAAACAGATAAAGCACTAATCCTCATGAAACAAATAACAACAACAAAGACTATAAAGCATCCAAAAAGACCTCATCCACAGAGGTAGAACATGCAGACCGGTTCACAAATCTAGGAACTAAGAGGTCTCAAAATGATTACTCAGAGATAGACAGAAAAAAAAGAAAGACTGAGCAAAGCTTGGGAAGAATCTTAGACAGCACCAAATACTTTGTGGAGAATCATGAAATATCAATCAAAATTAACCCTTTCGAGTTCTGGTTTTTCCAGGTCTGTGGATTGCTTAGTCTCGTTAAAACTGCCAGGCATTTGAAATAGTCCCATTAATTAAAAAAAAAAGAGCTTTCATTATTTCCGATTCCATTAGTATAGCATCACTGTTATCTTTCAAAAAATCTTTTATATGGATCAGAATCCTTGAAAGTGACAGATTCCATTTAGGTTAAAAAAAAAAAAAAAAAAATCAGGAAAATTGTAATGCTTTGGCCCAGCGCTATTAACCTTTAACATCCTGACTTTCCTTCTACTTTAATTAATAGAGCCTACAGGAAACAAAGGAGTTGATCTTATTGTGTGCATAATTTTTGTAAAGAAACTATTGTGAATAACGGTGGTTAGTGCTTACTCTTACTATTCACTTCATACATTTGAAAATACCTCATGGCAACAAGACAGGTGAAAGTAATTGACAATGATATAAAAAAAATCTCCATTGCCCCAATCCCCCCTCCACAAACTTCCGTAAGAGACAAAGCTCTTGCTGAATCCTGTCACCTTTTCATCAGAATACTGGTATTTTCTGTCTTTTCTTAAAAGCATTTATTCTTTACAGCTGTGTAGTTCTAAACATCTATGTGTTCTTACCCTTTAACCCATTACACCTGGTTCAATTGAAAGCACCCGCTAGATTTCCCAACTCAAATACCCTTGTCTGCTAAGTCTGCCCGAAAGCGCCCCCACATGCCTTGTTTCATTCTCAGGTCTCTAAACAATGCCATTCGCACTTCTGGTGAGATCTCGTTCTCAAATCTTGAAGCCAAAAAGATCCAGTATACTTTCGTTAATATTTCATGAGAAGCGACTGGTAAACAGCTGACGTATGATCTTTATACTTTTTGCCTAGTGTTTCAGACAGATTGGCCTTTTCATTCCTCTAAAGCTGTATTCTTGAATAACAACAAAATCAGCAAGAAAACTGTGAATGTGATAGTCGTGGTGGTTCAGATTTGGATCTAAATCTAGATGAGAATAAGTTGCTCTCTATGACTGAATCAGTAATGAGCCTGATGTTAGTTTTTTACTGTGAAAATGATGTGTGTGAAACAGGTGGGAAAAAAACTCAAACTTTACTTTATGATTTTTTTTCTTTCAATAATAATAATTACTGTCATGAACGATCGTGTGCATTTGAATTGAATTATTTCTCTTTTTTCGAAGCCAATTTCAAAACAATGATATTTAATGTTTTTAATAATTTTGTTTTAAATTCAGGTATGAGGTTTCGAAGATGTATGGGTAAACTTCTTGTCTAGGCCTTTGGGTGTAATGGGTTAAATCACATTTTTCTTTTTTTAACATCAAATTTTGCCAAACACTATAGCCACCATAAGTCAAGCAATAAGAGAGATGTTGAGATGTTTATATATGGTATAAAACAAATAACAAATTTCATGTAGTTTGATTAAATCCATAATATGATTTTGATCAACAGTAATTTAAACACATTACAACAAATTACATATCAACGGAGTTGGAAACTCTACTAAAAAAAACAAATAGATAAATTACTAGGTGAAGGTGTGGATGCAACATACTTCCTTGACTACTGAAAAACAATTTAAATATTAATACTTCATGAGCCCCATGGTCCAATCTCATTACTTGTTCAAAAATTAATGTATTTGTTTCAAATTTAAATCATGCATTTGATAACCAGTTTTTGCATATTATAAACTAGGGGCTTAATAGAATGGACCATTCTTTTATTAATATTTTAATTTTAAAAGTACATTGATGTTTTGGGTTTTCAAAATTATCCATGACCAGGACAAATGTATTCAAATTAAAGCTAAAGAAAAAACAAAAAACAAAGGGAAAAACATGGTCATCGAAGGGTGGTGAATATACCCATACCATATGTACATCATTACAAAATGGTAGAGCAGATATTGATCAATACACAATAATCTACAAACAACACTAATTGTTGCTAAGTAAATTACATACACAAATAATAATAATTAAAAAACAACAAGCAAACACCATGCCACATCAAATTCTGAAAAAGTCAGGACTGTTATGAAAAATCTAAAGGTATGATTCACATTAAACAGTTGCAGAAACTGCAGAAGTATTGAGACATTTCAAAGACACACCATTCCTTCTTGATTAACCCAACACATCGTTCTGTGTTCTACTTTCTGGATGACTTATTGCCCTTAGATTTCGAGATGCATAAGTTGTGGGCGGTAATCCCACAATATAACAATTTTCTTTGTCTTTTTTTCTACAGCTTATTCAGATCTCCAAACCTCTGACTCTCAAAAATGAGGTTTTGTTTGTTTACTTATGTGGAGTTTTAAAGCTCTTTTTAATTACAAAGGTCATCTCAGCGGCCATAGAAAAAGTAAGATAAAGGGCCAATTAAAAGTTAAGAGAGAGAACAGAAGTAGAAGAAAAGATTTTCATATGAGGAAAAGAAGCTGTAAAATAAAGAGAAACAGGCATTAAAAATAAATAATAATAATCATAATATGTGACATTTCAGACTACATGGAGAGATGGTTTACAGACAAAAAAACTATCATCTCTCTAAATACATACATAACTAATTAACGATGGCCATCAAGTCCCAAACCTTGCACTGCAATAAACATCCGGGATTTTCAACTTTGTGTACAAAAGTACTCAGTCCATCAAGATAGCAAGTGACCCTAATAGGAAATCATGCAGTGCACAATAATGAGGAATGGCCACCAAATAATGCCTCCTTCCCTCCATCAGCAAAACTCCCCTTGAGAACACAAAAGAGAGCCTGACAAAAGAAGACAGATGAGAGAAGAAGCTCTCACTCAACCCTTGGCTGCTTTTTACAGCATGCATGGGGAGTATTAGCAGTAGGCCTATTCTACATCCTCTCAGCTGAGGACCCCAGAACCTACACAGGGACTCAGATATGAGGAGATCTGATAAAATCCGGCTAGATTTTGATTAATGTTTACAGTTAATGATAAACTTGTGCAGGACAAAATGTCAGATGCCAGTAAACAGGGACAACAGAAGACAGTCAAAGGGGTTAATGAATAAAAAATATAATAAAAGATATAATGAGCACCACACATTGACTTCTATAGCCCCCTCTTGTCTTAATATTTATTTCTATCTGACAAAGATCACCAATCCGAAACATTATATATTTTGTCCTGGCTAACCTTTTATTGGGTAACCCTGAACAGATATTATATTTCCACATCTAGATTTACATTCATTGTGGACTGTAGTATTTTTGTATCATCTCATGCTACAAGTAGTACATTCCAACATTAGGAATTCAATTGTTAACAGGGATTGAAAGAGGGAGGGGAAAGCGGTGGCACAAAATTTTACATTGTGAAGTCCACTGCAGAGAGAAATATGTCACACTAAAGAAAAGTGACTTAAAAAACATTAAAAGCGGACTAGACTTACTTGGTGCGACTTCTAATATCAAGGTTTTTTTTAAAATGGGGAGATTTTAAAGGAATATGGGAAGGGTAGGGCATAGGTCTAAAACTGGGGAACATCCATCTAAACCAAGGAAACTTTGCAGATCTGCTAACCATAGATTGAAAAAAACAAAAGTAGTCCTTTCAAGCCAAATTGGTTATAGCGCTTGGAACTTATCCCTGGTTCTGTAGCATGAAGCAAACAGTGACAGATTGTATCCATCACTCTCAGAACAGGATGCTAATCTATTCAGAGCAATTTTCCAGCCATTTTCACATGGGTCGAGTGAAGCAAAAGAGGTCAATATTTTCTCGCTCAAGGAAAAGAAACGAGTGTTCACAGTGAGAATCAACCCTGATACCTCTCCTCTGCAGCCAATGCTCTCCCTCCAAGTTACAGTGCCCCCATAACCACAGATGGCATTAAGGATTATACAGTTTAGTCTGAAAACAAGACACTCAAACATCGCAATACTGCTATGATCTCTGCTGGACTGTGCTGCATCCATAGATTTCAACATAGGGAGTGGGGGGATTTAATTGCTGGATGGGTAACTGTAATTAAAATCTTACAATTTCCATCATCGTGACAAACTTATAACTGACTTATTGCAGATTTTATGAACATTTGAGGGAAAATATTCACATGTGACTAGAAAGGGTACAAAGAAACCAATGAAATGGCCTCCACTTTATATGAATTGTGTGAATTAGCATTGCCTCATTCTTTCTCTTTTCTTTCTTTCAACATATCCCAAGCTGGGATTGCCACAACATGTCCTCAATTCTAACAGCTTCTGTATATATTTTTTCAAGGAAAGTTCTCCTACGTTTATGATAGGTAAGGAAACTGAAAGACCCTTTAGGAGGGAAAAAAAACCCACGAACAGGAAAGGCAGCTTTTGGAAAGAAATGGGGAAAAATGCTGAAGTATAAGTCTTATGCTTGGATCAAATTATTGATTCATTTCTGTCTTAAGATATGTTCAAGAAAATTTTAAAGCATTTTTCCATAACCATTAAGGGCATTTACCATGAAAAACTCATTCTTGTTTTTAGCTACCTGAAATAACAACATTCAACAAAAAGTAATCAAAACCTGCTTGGAAATCACCACTGAGGTCTGAAGAATATCTCTATGCGTGAACTTTTTCCTCAAAAACATTTCTGTTTTTTATAGCAGCTAACTTTTCTGAGTATAAAATTCATAACATTTTTAAGTTTGGATGCTGAGTTTTGAAAAACAGCTCTTCAATTAATCCTGATAAAAGGAAGGCAATCCCTGGAAAAACAAGTACTTTTGATCACTTTAGAACAAAATGAAGTTAAAACCACTAAAATTATGAAAATAATTACTGCTTTCGGTGAAATTCAGTGTGATGAGACTTGGCCTTCCAACTGAAATCTTTGATTATTGCTGAAAGAAACTAAAGGCAAAAGACAAAATACTAAACCTATGATGATACACCACTAGAGTGTAATAAGAAATTTGACTAGAGTGTCACTTGGGATCATGCTGCCAATGCCTAGCATTGCAGCAAGTAGTGCCAGCAAATGTTGACTTTGGAGTAGCATGTGTTTTAGAATGCTTTCTTCTTAGACAAATAATTAAGATTGTATGGAAATAAATATATTGTTGAGCCGCATTTATAAAAAGACCTTTCTCTGTGATTATTGAGCTGTCTTCTTATAGAGTCATGACATATTGCCTCAATTCTTTGGTCCATTTGATACTAAGCATATTGATCCTCAATATCCATCTAAAATATCTAAATATTTGCAAATGTTCCCTTGATCAGTTTTTGATCACTGTTAGACAAAAAAAAAAATCAACAACATTTTAAAGAGAAAAGGAAACAAATACAATTATACAATTCCTGCATTCTTTACAATCTTTGGAGTATAATATGAGCACAGACCTTGCTGAACTTTCCCCCAAAAATATAAAGAATTAAAAAATGACAAAGTTTTGCAGGTACGTTATGATGCAAATCATGCACAGCAGTCTTGCCTGAGATAGTATGCATGCTGCTGGCCCCAATAGCCCTTGGCAGTGCAGCACAAAATCTACCAAACTTCACACTGTCTCCTCCTTGTGGCAAAACGAAAGAAGGCCACAGTCTTTTGCAACTACCCATTTCCGTATAGAGACAGTTCTCCAAGGTTGGATTGGACTTCAAGCTTCCCCAAACAGTGGATATTTCCGAAGCAGATGCAAAGAGGCTTCTTACAGGCCACCATAGTGACTGCCGAAACTTGCAAATTGAATTTTTTTCTCTCACAATTTAGGCCTAGTAGGCCTTTAAGAGATAAAACAATACAAAAACATTCATAAAATAAAATGAAAACATCTTTCCAGCTACTTTCAACCAATCTGAATTAAGGACTTAAAAAGTAGGGGACAGTATTTATTTTAAGTGACCATTACAATTTTTTTAGTCTCTCTCCCTCCTCACTCGTGAGTTAAGTCAATTCCTTTCCTCAATTTGCAGTTCGATGAATCTGTTGGGAGGGTAGGCAATCAAATTAACAGCTGTCTTGGAGGACTTTAAAAGATGAAATGTCTTCTTAAGGATTAATATATATGAATGTAAAAAAACCCAAACAAATTAGTTATCTGGTGGGGCCTACCTGTATGCATCATCTTTTTCAATGTCAGCAGCCACATTCAAAGCATTTTGTTTTTTTGTTTTTTACAATGTTTCTCCATACTTTCCACTCTACTTCTATGCGTTATTTCAACCATCCTCATCCAACTGTTTTTTTGTCTTTTTTTTTTTCATGTTGATGATGTAAGCTGATGTGTGGCAGTGCAGCTGTGGGGTCATTAGACTTTTAACCACAAGGTTATGAGTTTAAAATCAGGCAACCCTATAGCGCTGTTTAGTCTTTGGGAAAGGCTATTTAAACACATTTTCCTCACCCAACTCATCTGTTACTGAGTACCAATATAATCTATGTCATAATTGTACACTTGATTGACATGAGAAAGCATGGAACATACACATTTATTCTTAGTCCCATAAATCATTCTGACAAGTGCAGATGATGAGAGAGATATTTACCAGTTTGAAACACAATTTCTCATAAATGCAGCATTTGTTTAGACCATTAGTCAGGTTTTAAAGATTGTATTCTACAATGAAATTTGTGGAGATAATTAGCTCTTTATCCCTTAAGAGTAGCATGAATGGCTCTTATCTAAATAAATGCCTCTGAATATAACCTTGACATTGCTGTTTTTGTGTAGAAATGTCTGTATGTGGTACACTATAAACACATAGTCTACTTAATTCATTATGTATCCACACAAGGGTATGCTGTATGTAGTAACAAAAAATATGTATGATATTCACAGCTACTTCAGCATTTCAAAGTCATTCAATAAATTATAATGTCCCTTTCAGATTGACAAGTACATTTTGCAAAAATCAATCAGTCAATGGAAAAATCACAGTTAACAAAAATAACAGGAAAAAACCAAAAAGCAAAAACCAGTCACTACAATTATCACCGTCATACAACATCATGTGACCCCGCTGGTTGATAGGACCCTTTGCTAAATTGCCAGGAATGTGATCTCAAAAAACAGTATGGCATTCGCTAGCTCTTTACAGCAATAAGAATGATAATTAAAACTATAATCACAATGGCCAAAATAAGAATACACATCATTTTGCGGTTTTTCTTCTGGTATTTTTCAGCTTTCTTCAGTTGAACCAGGCCCTGTTCGGTCTGAGTGGCAGCATTGTCAATATTATAGTCTATCCTATCTAAAATTGATCCCTGAAATAGAAAAAGTGTTGGTTATAATATATTATTTTCTTTCATATAAAGAGAAAAAGTTGAACAAATGCAATAGCCCCTTCTATTACCCCTAATAAACTGTACTAAATATTAAAACATTTTGCAGAAATTCGTTGATTAAGTTTAGATGAATACCAACATTGAAAAGAGAGAAATTTGAGAAGAGAGAGAAGACAATGGTTGCTCACATTCACATACATGCATGTAAGGATGTTAAAAGAAAATGACGTATAAAGATTTCATACAAAAGCATTGGTGGCAATGAAAAAGATTTCATTTAAAATAAGATTTTACTATTGAGGCCAAAAGTTTTTATTTTAGCTTCAATGGTTTGGAGCTCCATCATTTCTATCTGGTCATCTCAGTGTGTGTGTGTGTGTCTCTCTCTCAGCCAATCCTCTTGCAGGACGCAGGGCTGCCCATTTCATGAAGTCAAAATGCTGGACACTCAGACATGAAAGGTGGGACACCATAGAGTGACTTCTTACTCACCATTTTAATAACCAGATCTAGATTTACCGGTAGATCTATACTATACTACCGTATTTTCGGTGTTTAGCGCTTGGGTGTGCTTAGTTAAATGGAGTTGAGGGGTGCACTTGTACTGGATAGTTGAATGATAGCTTTGTGCTTTCACAAGCAAATGTCTTGCTCGCAGCTATCTATTTTTTACTATACTTGCTTTGACTTTGACATGCTTATAAATAATTTCTTGTTTGTACAACAAATGGTACTAGACCTGCATGTGAGCTTTAACCAGATTGTCTGAAAATTTTCAGCGCCTCCTTGTCCCCACGTACACACAAAAAACAACTTGTACCTACTCAAGTCATCTTTTTTGAGCAACTTAAAATAGCAGCACACATAACTAAAACTGTATCATCTATGTCAGATGATGTGACACAATCACTTACTGGCAGCACCATATGACAGTGAGTTGACAACTTTTGGCGTCTCCCCTCTCTCAAGACAAGCAGTTGATCTAAAAACAGCTGGCAAAGACTGCGTAGCCTACTTTTAACTGAGTTCCTCTTTTAAGTGTGTCCATCACTTTGTGGTGCATGTTTTTTGATAAAATTTACCTTTCTTGCTATAACTATAGTGAAGACGTTGATTACAATAGTGACGAAGTACTAGATTTATATTAATACTAAACCTGGCTGAGCAATCTTCCTCGTGTACTCAGACAGAAAATCATTCTTGCTGTCTCTTTCCTCTAACCAATCCCATTGACATTTATTTCTCAGTACATTTTCGAAATATTTCAAATCCGCTGTCCAATCTAGGAACTGCTCAGGCATGGTTAGGCCTGGAGATCTAGAATCTGATTTGCAGTCTCAATCGAAGAAATATGGTATAAGTATCAGTTCATTTACAAAATGTCACAAAGAAAGTACACAAATCAGCGGGGAGATGGTACAGGTGTCCGGTCAGTGGTCATGAAGCACAATACATGAACGAAATGAAAATGGCCGCTTGACAGCCAGATTAAGAGTGGTCGCGGTTGTACTTTTTCACTTTCGCATTTTTAACTCTTGCCTTGTCGGCAAAAAAAAAAAGGAAGTTCAGACAATGCCGGCAGAAAAAAATGGGAGTGGAGGATCTTGAATGAGGAAATTTTCTCTTATTGAATGGGGGGAATGGTGCGAGGGCTATCAAATTGGCATTATAAAGGTTGTGATTGTCGGATTTCCGACACTTGTCGGCAAACATGCAGGTCTACTTTGGAGGAAACGAATGAATCATCAACCTTCTCAAATACAATTAATTACTGTGTCCTTAATATTTTTCAAGATGTCCTGACATCATTTCAACAGTGTCCTATCATACCTCTAAATGTTTCCTTTCACCCCTTTTGGACGTAGACCAATAGGTAATTTTAATGTTTACCTCCTGAGTTTTTATTAAAAACTAAAAACCATTGGAGGTAACTCACAATTCAATCGCATTCTATTAATTACATCCCTTTATTTTTATTATCCTATGACAGGCCTACAGCAAAAGCTCAGGTTTACGACATACTAAACTAAACCCAAGCCACAAGCAGTCAATGTTTTAGATTGTAGTGATGTTCCTGATACATACACACACAAACACACACACATACTCTCTCTCTCGCTCTCTCTCTCTCTCTTTCCCTCACTTACTCACTCACTCTTCTGTCAGTCATTCATTCAGTCAGTCTGTCCGTCTCTCTCTCTCTCCCTCTCTCTCTCTCCCTCTCTCTCTCTCTCACTCACTCACTTACTCTGTCAGTCATTCAGTCAGTCAGGCAGTCTGTCTGTCTAACTGTCTGTCTCTCTAACACACACACTTGCACACAATATACACCACCAAACAACATATTATTGTGAGCTCGATGCAGGGGTCTACCGAAGCAAAGCCTGTAATAATATTAGGCCTAAAATAATATTACCATTATGATC
>JAOYNN010559544.1:0-13618 GCA_025770095.1 Goniobranchus kuniei
CCCCCCCCCCCCCCCCCCCTCGTACATACATGCATAGACAGACCGACAGAGGCCCAGGTCATTATTGGCTGGATGAGTCTAAGAACCCAATCAAACAAATGCGCAGATTGTTTAACACAGCAAGTGCTAATGGAAGGAAATTTGTGTAAGTGGAGTGAAAGATAGTTAGAATGAAGTGAAAATGACGGACGGATTAAATTATGAATACAACCAAAGTGTTAAAAACTTTTTCTATTTGCTGAGACAAAGATAACCATAGAGAGTGATTTGCTCTTGAAATCATGCAAATGAGACTTTTTTTTCTTTCTTCTATGAATAGGATGTTTGCATCTCGGCCGTCAAAGAAAAGGATATTGAGGCCAAACTGAAACAAGTTGTTAATGACTGGAGTGCTCAGACATTCCAGTTTGGAAATTTCAAGACCAGAGGAGAACTCTTGTTGAAAGGTATGAACATATTCTTTCTCACAAAGGTTGAAAGTCAGTTTTAACTTGGAAGACATTGTGATGATGTGTGTAATGTTCTTTCGTCAATGGCTTTTGCTACCGATATTCAAATTTTCAGTTCTTTTCATATATCCTGATTCTTTTATTTTTTTGGTGATTTCAGTAATATTGTAAAGGTAAGGTGGGAGTTCTAGAGAAGTTATGGTTTCCAAACAAAATTATGTGTAATTAATTAAGTAGAGTGAATATTAACATTAATAATACTTCTTTCCTTTCATCCCCGCTTATGGGTCACCACGCATTTTACAGATTTTGCTAAATGGTTTTGGCATGCTTTTTGTGTCAGATGCCCTTCCTAGCATAAAGTATTAACATTATTGTAGGAACATAAGAAGACTATGACAGAATTCAATGTTGATTACAATGTTGATAAAAGGCTTTTCAAATTCCTGTACATTATATCTTGGCTGTTGTTGTTTTTTTTTAATCTTGCCATACCTCAAGGCTATATTTTTTTTTCAAAGAATATCATCAAAGTGAGATTGGTTCTGTGTTTTGAATAGCCAGTAGTTATTATATTTTATTGCCTCTCATAGTAAGTAAGTCTGGTTGTCTTTGCAAAAATGTGTATATGCATTATGATAGATGTGTTTTTTACGTTCCTCTTGATTGCTCTTATAAATTGTTATAACTCAGGTACAGTATTCATTGCATCAATGTTTTTCTTTCAGGTGACACAACATCTGAAACTGTGGCTTTGATGGAGGACAGCTTAATGGTTTTGGGTGCTTTACTCAGTAACAGGTGAGCCTTCATGATCAAAAATTGATGCTTGTATCTGCTTTGTCTGCTCAAAATGTTATTAAAAATAGGAACATAAATTGACACCAATAAATTATTACAATATTTAGGGATTTATTCACTATGTCTTCATTGAACTCCATTTCCTATTGCCTTTTCAAGTCTGACAAAGTTTTCTCTCCAAAATTTCATGTTTTTGCTATGTCATGTGTTACAGAATGAGTAACTTCTAAATAATGTTCACTCCACTAAAAGATGTATTTATATTACATGGTACATACAGCAGTGCATTTGTTTATTTCATGTATATTATAACAAGAGGTTATTGCCTACCAACATTCAGGCATTTGATGGATGGGTACAAATTATGAAATGGAAGCCATAGATCATTCTTATTTTTCCTTCAGCCTATCCCAACACTGGGGTCAACATGGTAGCAATTCACCATTTTATATGCCATGCATAAGGCTTTTTGGCATGGATGTGTACTGTAGATGCTCTTCTTGATGCAATCCAGAGAGCTTTTAAAAGAAAACTAGAAGTGGAAGCAGGATGGAATGGTAGGAATTAATTTTGCCCATGTACAGCCTACCCCTCGATGATTTACAACTGCTAAGGGTTCTGTTAGATACATATCGTGCTCATGAAACCGCTGGTGTTGTCATTTATTTCTGATAGGACTAGACCCTGAAATCCTACCTACCATAGGATTGTCTGACTTACTGTCTTAGAGTTGTGTCTCATCCCAATCATCATACTGCTACACCTGAGCTGCTTCCCTAATCTTGACGTCATCATGTTCCATTTCCTTCTATTCTGTGCAACTGATGCGATCTTTTCCAGGCTGTCTTTTAAGTATGTGGTTTAAGTGGTTGTTGGAGTCGAGATAGATCCCCATTTATTATTACTGGCAATGTTGTTACTGACTTTCATCTAAATTTGTTTCCTGCCTGGATAAGGTATGCTCTGGTTACCTTTCTTGCTGTTATGACCATGTCTCTTCTCAAAATGTGTCCATTAGAGGTACCATCTGTCCTCTAGGATCTGTTATGGTAGGGGTTTCTCTCTACCATAGGATAAAGATGCAAAAAATAAGAGCAAAATTAACTTTTCAGAAACTGTCACCCGCCCGTAATTGATCCAGGTCTTTTGGCTACTTGGGCTGATATCATATTGAATAGTCAAGCAAATTTGTGTTTTGATTAGGATGTGGGTTTTTTTATGCACAAGTCAGATTTGAAGTAAATTTGAGATTATATGTATCTAAATATGTATTACATTGTTGTTTTCATGACCTAAACTGCATCCATTCCCCAGATATAATGCTCCTTTCAAACCTAAGATCCAGGAATGGGTACAAAAGTTGACTGGCACTACAGAGATCATTGAGAATTGGTTGATTGTCCAAAACTTGTGGATTTACCTGGAGGCTGTTTTTGTGGGTGGTGATATTGCCAAGCAACTGCCACAGGTGAGTTTAAAGATGTGAACTAAAGAAGTACTTTTATTCTAATTCTTCAGACACAATAATCGTGTTCATTATTTTTGTTCTGTTATGGGTTTCCTTTTAGTTTCCTTTTAAACAGTACTGACAGAGATGAAATCATAAAAAGATGCCTTTTAAATGTGGGTGCATAATTAAATTCATTTTCGTTCAAACCATCCACATTTTATGAGCTTCTGAAACTCTGGACAATTATTTTTACTTCTATTTTATAACCTGCATGTGTACATCTCTTCTTCCTTTCATTTTTAAAAATGTTTGATGTGAACGATTCTTGTAAGTATTTTCATTTACTAGTTTTTCTTCAATGATCATCAAAATATAGGATCTGTCCAAAATGTTATTGTTATTCTGTTCTTTTCTGTTTTTCATCTTTTTCCTGTTTTGGCACTGTCCTGATATGTCACAAATTTTACATAAGATTCCTTTCAGCAGTATCTTTCTAAGATGCACACACGTTAGATTTTAAAAATGATGTTTAACAAATTTTTCATCTCGAATTGACACATTTTCCTTAAGACGTGGCCACAGGTACGGTGTGTTTAGAGATTTTAGTATCACAATTACCTGGAAAGTTACAATCACATCATATTATAGCATATGTGTCCTTTGATATTTGAAAGTTAATGACATTACAATCTTCCCCCATGAATATGTTTTTAAAGATATTTTTCTGTGACATATATATCTGTGGTGGTATGTCAGAATGTCTGAAAGGAGTAATATAATTTTGAAGAGAGTAAACAAGTATTTAAATTCAAGAAAAAATGAACGCCATTGAGATTGTGATGAGTCAATAATGAACGCCCAGAGGAAATCAAAATGTTAATGGCCCACTCAAACATTGGAAAAGTTTCTACGATAATTTAAACCAGATCAATTATTCTATTTCTCTTAATTATCAATAAAATACTTGTTTACTTTTGATTTTTTTAAAAATTTGAATAAGAAGAAATGGTTTAGTTAGCTTGATATTTCTCATATATCAATAAAACAGTAAAAAGTATAAGGCATATAATTAAAATATTGCTTTAATGCTATTATTATCTTGGATTGTAAATTATTGCCAGTGGTTTCTTCATTTCTTGGTCAAAGTAAATGGAATATAATTTTGCACATAGTTTCAACTAAGTAAGTTGTCAAAATAGTTTGTAATAACCTCTGTTCTCAGTTGTTGTATTTTAATATGTATAAAATTAAATCACATCTATATTTTATTACTTCACAATCTTTATATTCTTTTAGATATAAACGGTACTTTGTGCATTATTCAATCACTGCAATATGAGTTTCTTACAATTGACCTCTTAATTTTGTCTTTTCAAAATTAATAATATTTAGGGCAGATTTTTATTGATCATTTGACATATACAAACTGAAAGCGTGATATAATGTTGATTCTTTAAAAGAAATGCCCTGAAACAAATTATGGTTCAAAAATCTTAAAAAACATAAATATAGAGAAAGATTTACAAATTGTAACATACTATTTGATGTCCTAAACTTGTAATTTTCAAACTGTCCTAAAGTCATGGATGAAGGTATGCGAGTGTGACATATGTAATCACACCCATTTGTTATCCTACTGATGGGATTTTTCACTTTCAAAGTTCACGCCTATATTCCCTCTATCTTATCATTAAAGATATATGTTGTATGTTCTAAAAATCAGATTAATGTGTCAAAGAACCTTTTCATTTTGACACCCAGCTGTTAGGAGTCTACCTAAAATTAATGTGGTTAAGAGTAATGTGATTCAGTCGTAAGTGGAGATTTTTCTCATCTATGCTATTCTTGATATCACCAATTTTTTTTCACATTATTTGTTTGTTCTAGTGCTTTCAATTCTGTGAATTGGTTGTGTGAAGGTGAATACAAACTGTATCTAGACGTACATTTAAAAGAGAAATGTTTATGTTCTATTGAGGATTATGAGTCTATTGAAGAACTTAATCAGATCATACCTATATATGTTGGCTTTAAGATGAGATTTTGTATTCACAAATGCATTGCTGTGGATCACTCATAGAAAAAAATCAGTCATAAAATATTCGCAGCCTTTTTACATTGCTGTGATCTTTTTACTGGTAAATACTTCAACATTACATACTGTTATATATTAGTACTATATTTGTCTCACAATGTAAATCTGAGATTTTGTGAAAGGATTTTCATGGTTCTTTTTAAGAGACATTGATAAAAAACAAACTTGTGTAAATAAGCAATTTACGATTGTATTTTACGTCAAATGTTTTATTAGGCTGCATAATGTTTTAGAGCTGGAACTCATGTAATTTATTTGTTTATAAACACTATGTGCCTTATTTTCTGGTAATCACTTTTCTGTAATCAATTCTCAGGCAAGATAATGTATAAAGAGCTATATTCAAGTCATATTTTTAAAAAATACATTGTTACATATCAAAATAGAATGTATTCTCAAACAGTTTTCTTTTCTGTCCTGTACCTTGCCTCCAGGAAGCCAAACGTTTCAGCAACATTGACAAGTCATGGCAGAAAATAATGCAGAGGGCCCATGAAAACTCCAATGTGGTGCAATGTTGTGTGGGAGATGATACACTCAGCCAGCTCTTGCCGCATCTGCTGGAACAACTGGAGATTTGTCAAAAGTCTCTTACTGGCTACCTGGAAAAGAAGAGATTGCTTTTCCCCAGGTAAAGTGTTCAACTGAATTCTGCAAAAATAATTATTTATAGTTTTCTATATATGGTCATTGCAAACAAATCACTTCCTGGTAATGTTTTAGGATTTTTCACTATGAGTGTAGAAAGAGAGTTATCATCTTTTATCTGTTTACCACATTAATTTGATGAGTCATTTGGAAAATTAGTCACTTCACTGTCCCAATAAGAATAATGGAAGTTGTTAACAATAGTATCCTTTTCACAATTACTAGAGAAGAATGGAAATAACTCTCAATCATTGAGTTGCATACAAAAAAAAGCACAATAGATGATAGCCTTAACTTGTGAAATTGTTTTAGTTGTACTCATAAGATATCCCTGATATACTTTTCAATTACCACTTTTTGTAGAATGAGCTGATAAAACTATTATGTTAATAAATAATAGGACACACTACTTGATTTTATGTACTGTCTTATTTATTGATCTGTTGTCACATAATCAGCTATTATCTTTAAGGCACATAGGACAGAAAATTGTAAAGCAAAACATAATGTAAATATTGGCTGGCATCACATTTTATTCTAATGGGTGTGTTGCATTTATTCCAGATTCTTCTTTGTGTCAGATCCTGCTTTGCTTGAAATCTTGGGTCAGGCCAGTGACTCTCACACTATTCAGGTTGGTATCTGTTATATTTTACCCCAGCCATAAGTTTGAGTAACTAGATTTTAGATTGTGAAACAATCTTCTACTTCTTCTTTCTTGCCTCTCAGCTCCTTTGGAGCAAAAGTCACCTACAAAAGAATGCAACACCATATTTTTCTAGCAGCCCTCATATCTGCTTCTACCTCCATTCTTTCTTTTTGGACATCCATTTGCTCACTTTCTTGTGGGCTCTATCTCAGATTGTATAGGGTGATATAAGTCTAAAAGGGCGTAATAGAATTATGTCTATGTTACAATTGTACTCTGGCTAGTGCAAAGCAGAATTAACAAAGTTGAGTCCATGATAAGATGTATTGACAGTAAAGCTATGAATAGAGATACTAACATCTTTTTAATGAAATAGTCTGAAAGAAAGTGCCCATTTCATGGTGTGAGCTGAGATAAATTAGTTTAAGAAATCTGGCTTCAAAATTTGAAAAGAGTAAAAACAAAACCAAGAAAAAAACAGAAACAATTTTGAACATCTGAGAAGAAAGAAGAGATTGGAAAAGGCCAATTCTTCTTTTAAAGAAAGACAATACAGAAAATAATAATTCTAATTAAAACGTATTTTAATTAACAATGTCAGTGATGCTAGATATCCCAGATTATAATGTAAAACTTATGGCACAGTCATAGTGTGTTGGTCTTGCAACGGAAAGGTCACAGGATCGAATCCCAGTGTGGGCAGTGTGATTTAACCCTTGAGCAAGGTTATTAACACAAATTGCCTCCGTTTTGCGATGCTGTTCTTACGGCTGACGCTCAGTTTTTGGTTAAAAACCAAAAGACAAATTTCCCTTTGGGGATGAATGGAGTGGTAATTTTTTTGTTTGTTAACTTTCCAGGTGCCATTTGTGGCTACTCTTGGGGTTGTTTGTGACCAGGTTTCTGTGCCTTGCTCCTCCTTTCTGCTTAGCGTTCATTTCCTTCTCTAGCCCACTACTTTTGCCTCGAGGAATGATTCATGGTGTTCAATGGGTCTTTTTCTTTCAACCTTCATGATTTAATTGTAAATTCTGAGATGAGATGAAGAAACTGATAACGAAACGTGTTTCAGGGCACAAAGACAGCCTGAATAAAAATTGTTTATTTTCCTTTTCAGAATCACTTGTTGAGTGTTTTTGATAACACACGGCTTGTTACCTTTGATGAGAAAGTGTATGACAAGATTTTGGCAATCAACTCTCAAGAAGGGGAGAAAGTTGACCTTGATGAGCCAGTCATGGCACAGGTATGAATTCTTTTTATCCCTTTGTTGTCAGATTTCTTTTCTGAAATGAAGTGCAAACATGAGTTTAGGATCGGTTTTCATATGAAATGAACAAGTAAAACAAAACATTTATATCTTATTTCTAAAAGAATAACTTTTTGAGAAATTGAAAAAAGCATAATCCTCTTCACAAAAATGGTAATGTAAATAAAATACATCAGAGGATTGCTTCTAAAATGCACATTTTCTCTGAATAATTGTGGTTAAATTACTACATTTCGGGAGCTAAAGAAAAATGACCAGGTTTTTATACAAGGTAAATTTTTATTGAAAAGAAACAATAATACCAATGCAAGCATTTCTAGATGACTGTCCCTTTTTCTTTACTTTTGAACCATAAGTGTCATACTTGGTAACCCAATGTCTCCATACGTAAGCAAATTCATTAGGCACTGAAATACAATAAAATTTCTTAGCAGTTTTGTAAATCAAATCAGTCTATGGCTTTGTGATTTCTTTTTAATTATTTTGTTTGAACAATTTAAATATTTGGGATTTTAACTTTTCAAAAACATCATACAGGGTAATGTGGAGAATTGGCTTGGAGATTTGCTTCGTGTTGGTCGTCGGTCTATGCATGGCATTATCCGGATGGCATCAGTCACAATTCAAGACCAAGGATTTAACCTCTTGGAGTTTGAAAACACTTTCCCATCACAGGTTTGTTTTTTTTAAAGGATAGATTTGGTCTTTTATTCATTTATTTTAAAAAGTTTGATCCACTGAAAACCCATCTTCAAAGCTGTACTCTACATTTCATTATTTCATGTTTATTACATTCATTGTTGTTGTTGTTTTAATCGTTGTTGTATTTTCGGTTTAAAAAAATTTCATTTGAGTTTTTTGAGATAAGTTCATGATAAAATTCATACATACATTTTGTGGCCCAGAAGCTCAGTTGGTAGAGCGGCTGACTGCCATGCGAGGTGGCCTGAGTTTGAACCCAGCCGGGCAGTGGATTTTTTTCGGGGCCCCGTGTTCACCCAGCAGTATAAAATGGGTAGCTAGGTCTTTCTAGACTTGGTGAAAGTTAAGTCGGCGTTGAAAGCAATGGCAAAGTACCACATTATGCCATATGCCTATTATAATTACGGCTCTACCCCTAATTCCCCTACACTCAGTCATGGTATGTGACTAACTTTATTTACTTTACATACATTTCAAGGCAAAGCTCATATGCAAATTCCATAAATTTGTTTCTTACATATTTTTCTCTTTTTTCGACATAAGTGGGAAATTCTTAGTCTTGTTTTGTATTATAGGTTGGTTTGCTTGGCATTCAAATGATTTGGACCCGTGACTCAGAAGAAGCTCTTAACAATGCAAGAACAGACAAGAAGATCATGCAGAACACAAATCAGAAGTTTTTGGAAATGCTGAATCTCCTCATTGACCAAACCACCAAGGATTTGACCAAGATGGAAAGAACAAAATTTGAAACCCTGATTACTATTCATGTACATCAAAAGGATATCTTTGATGATTTGGTAAGTTTGACATGTAACATATTGAGGTGTGGTATTGTGAGAAGCTTTTCAAATTTTTATTTAACATGGAAGGATTGGCAATTGTTAGACAAACTAGTAAAAGAAAGTTTTGAAAATACTTCATCATGTTTTTACTGCCCTCAAGTGGAAATGATTGTGCTAAATTTAGAAGCCAAGATTCTTATCTTTACCTTTTATGAAATCTCTATGACCACAAGATTATACTGATTGAGAAATATTCCACAATTTTATCACATACCTTTTGTTTAAAAAGAAAACAAAACAATACAAATACAACTGCATGAAATCATAAAGAGTAATAGATTCTACTGGTTGAGAAATGAATGTTCAGACACTTGAGTGAAGACCAGATAAATTTCAAGTTCCTAGCTATCTTCGCCATTGTGAGGCAAAGATTAAAGAACTAAGAAAGAGCTTTGGTAGAAAAAGAAAAAAGAAATAGTTCTCCTTGTATTGTAGATCCATTAATACACTCTTTAAAAAAAAATATTGGTAAGTAAGAAAATGTAACCATTTATTACAAGAAAGACCCCAATGAAAAGAGTAACGTGCCTTTTCTAACACTCTGATCTTTGACTTTAGGTACGCATGCATGTCAAGTCCATCAATGATTTTGAATGGCTGAAACAGTCAAGATTTTACTACAAAGAAGACTTTGACTGTTGCACTATTTCAATCACTGATGTGGATTTTACCTACATGATGGAGTTTTTGGGATGCACTGAAAGATTGGTCATTACTCCTCTAACTGACAGGTCTCATCTTGTTTAGCCTTTTGTTGATTTTTTATTTTAAGGTTGATTTATTGATTCTTATTTTGATTATTTATCTTTCATATTAAATGTATATCATCCTTTTTTATTTTGGATATCATTTTTGCTACCTTGACATTAGAATGAAAAATTAAACAGTAACCATTCATCTTTCATATTAAGGACACATTATTCTATTTTCTTTTATTTCTGATATAATTTTGCTTTGTATGACTATTATCTTGGCCCATATAAATAGAGAGAAAATTTGGGAGTCTTATTGTTGATTTTTAAAATTGTTGGTTTTGCTTTGTTGTTTTAAATCAGATGCTACATTACTTTGGCTCAAGCCCTTGGAATGGCTTTGGGAGGAGCCCCAGCTGGCCCTGCTGGAACAGGAAAGACAGAGACGACCAAAGACATGGGCAGGTGTCTAGGAAAGTATGTTGTGGTCTTCAACTGTTCTGATCAGATGGATTACAGAGGTCTTGGCCGAATTTACAAAGGTAAAATTCATGGATTTTATTATATGGGAACTATTATCCAGTGTAATAATTTGCACTTTGCTATTTACTGTTAGAAACAAAGTGTGATTAGGAAGTTTCAGGATTTCAATATTAGTTTTAAATTATTTAAAATACAAATTTGAATACACTACCAATAACATTATTTTTACACCACTACCTTTTTCCTCAATGTATGACGTGCTTCTTTTGTCTGTGTTTTAAGTGTTCCCTTTTTTACACCTTTTTTGTTTACCTTATGGGCATCACTTCTTTAAAGGTCCGCAGGTATATTTTTGTATTATTTTTTTCCCCATTTTGAATTTAATTGGGAAAGATACCTACTTGAACAAAAGGCTACGATTAAGTCCACAGCTCTCTATAAAGGCATAAAGAAGCTAATTGACATACTAATTGATAAGTACAAAATCTGCAAGGAAACCTTAATAATAGACAACGCAGAAGGTAAAACTATAGAGTACATCTGCAAACCTAGATTGTCACCTGAATTCCTTCTTCCGCAGCTCACTTAGACTATGAAGCAAAATCCCTGATTCTGTCAGATATAGTCGAGATGTGGACTCTTTCAAACAATCCATCTGCCACATTATCCTTAGGTCAAGCCATTATTAGACATCATAGGCTTGAACTCCATCAACACTTTTTTGTTTCATGCACTTCGACAGTTATGCTCAGTTTTACTGAGTGAGTTGGATTATTCGAAGAAGAAGAAGAAGAAGAAGAAAGGGACCCAAGTCTCAAACCTCTCTGATCTTGCAGGCTACTGGAAAATGCCATTACAAGTCTCTGTAGTTAAGTTTCAGCTTCAAAGCTGCTGACAAAGGCAATCATTTAAGCACATTGAGCTTATAGATATGGGGTTAAGAGTTATATAGATTCATTTTATTAGTATTGTTATCATAATCAAATGATTTTTGCTCCTTCTCACATAGGTTTGGCTCAATCCGGCTCGTGGGGCTGCTTTGATGAGTTCAACCGCATTGAGTTGCCAGTGTTGTCTGTGGCTGCACAGCAAATTGCCATTGTTCTGCAGTGTAAGAAAGAAAGGAAAACACAGTTCATTTTCACTGATGGTGATAGTGTTGATCTGGATCCTGAATTTGGTCTCTTCCTTACCATGGTGAGTAATAAAGAATATGCATCACCATGAAGTTAAAAGATGAAGCCAATGTCTTTGATTTCATGTGAAAAGACTTTTTACTCATGCTGAGAGTTTTGAAATTTATTACACGTTGTAATTGGCACAGATATGTTATTTGAAGAGTATTTATTCAGTCATGGATTTAGAATGTAGAGCCTTCAACTCTGACGACGTCTTTTGTGAAACAGGTAGGTGATTTTGAATTTGGTAAGAATTATTCATGTTTAGAATATAGGGAAATTTTAAAAAATACATTTAAAAAGTTTTGATAAATTGACAAATCATTCACGTGTTCTTAATTTGTTTTCTTTTTCCTTTGGCTCATCCCCTTGAGTTTCTAAAGAGCATCAACTGATTCAGTTTGGCTCTGTTCAAAGTATCTCACCCTCTGACACCAAGGCTATATCATATGTCCATGATTTTCATCCATGCCTTTGCTCTTATCTTCCTCTCTTCCTCTTTAGAATTCTCTTGCTTATGTACTCCGTATTTCTCTTCTACTCATTTCTGCACTATCCCAATATAGACATTCTCACTTGCCTACAAGACCTACTAACATGAATATTCCTTCCAATGTACTTATTTCTTTATATTTTTCAAACTCCTTAGATCCTTAAATACTTTGTGAGGGGTGTAATTTAATTAATCATGGGTTTTTGTGTTTCATCTCTAATTAAAAGGTATATATAAATAGTCTTTCATATTAAAGTTTGACTTGCTGATTAATTTTTGTATTTCTTTTACGTTCTCTGTAGAACCCTGGTTATGCTGGTCGTCAAGAACTGCCTGAAAATCTGAAAATCAATTTCCGTACTGTTGCTATGATGGTGCCAGATCGTGCTATCATTATCCGTGTCAAACTTGCCAGCTGTGGCTTCTTGCAAAATATTGTGCTGGCCAAGAAATTCTTCACTCTGTACAAACTTTGTGAAGAGCAGTTGTCAAAACAGGTAAAATTATGGAAATTTTATTCAAAGAAGTGTCTGCTTCTGTAAATCATATTTAATACATAAGATTTACATTTTATAAAAGATACTCATTACATGATTAAATATATGTTATTTCGTATCATATTTTCCTTATGGTGTAGAAATATCAGACAAGCGTGATTTCCTGATTATTTTTGGATGGGATGCAATGAAAGTCTAAACTGAAATAAAATGTTTAAATAGGATATTGATCAAGTCATTCTTAAATTTTATTTCTGGATTTAGTAAATTCTTTCATTTTTGAGTATTGTAGAATGGTTTTAAGCACCCACAGAGTTAAAAAATCAGATTTTCAACAATAAGTTTCTCGTTTGAAGCATTTTGTTTTCAAATGTCAGTGATTTTGTTTAAAGTGTTGATAGGGACATCTAATTTAAAGCCAAATAGTACTCAATAGAAGAATAAAAACTTCTTATCCATGCATCCAGACATTAGAGAGGAAATCAGCTACAACGATTTTTAATTTGTCATAAGGTGTACTTTTTATAATTCATTTTAGATGGCAGTAATCTAAGAATTTCAGTCAACAGGGACATACAAATTTGTTTTTAATTTTCAAAAATACTACAAAATTTAACTGACTCATCATCTCTAGATGAATTGTAAAATTTTTTTTTTTCTTTTACAGGTCCATTATGACTTTGGACTTCGCAACATCTTATCAGTGTTGAGAACTCTGGGAGCTTTCAAACGAGCTAACCCAGAGGATGGTGAGCCCATGATTGTGATGAGAGTTTTGCGTGACATGAACCTGTCCAAATTGGTTGATGAAGATGAACCACTTTTTATGTCTCTCATTGAGGATTTGTTCCCTGGGATGACATTGGACAAGGCAGGCTATCCTGAAATGGAGGCTGCTATTGAAAGAAAGGTATGTTCTTGTCCTTGTTCCTGTACTCCTTTACTTGTACGTTTTGTACTTGGTGTTCTTGTTCTTATGTTCCTCTTTTCCTTCTTCCTCTTGTTTATCTTTCTCTTGATCATGTTGCTGTTGTTGTTCTTCATCTAGATTAAAGTATGTTTGTATTACTGAATTTATAAATTCTTGGGGTTAACTTTTGTCTTCTCGTATAAGTAAATAATCATCTTGATGGTTCATTTAGGTAACAATGATATTAACCTGCATCAATTCACAACCTCTTTCAACCATAGAGAAAAAGATAGGGTAAGATATATATTTATTTCTAAGTTGGCACATCAGATATGTGTATTATGGCATGTTATGAAACATACATACTTATAATGTGTGCAGAACATGGCATCTTTTTACATGATCACACAATTATACTCTCTCTCTCTCTCTCTCTCTCTCTCTCTCTCTCTCTCT
>JAOYNN010559655.1:0-13617 GCA_025770095.1 Goniobranchus kuniei
TAGAAGCAGTAGAGATGTGGTTTATCAGAAGAATGATGAGGATATCATGGACCGAGAAAAGATCTAATGAGTCAGTAATGAAGGATGCTAAACTTGGAACATCATTAATCAAAACCATTAGATAGAGGCAACTACAATTTTTATGACACATTTGCCACCACATGGGTTTAGAACATCTAGCCATAACAGGAAAGATAGAAGGCAAACACAGTAGGGGTAGGAAAAGAATAACTTTTATTGAAAGTCTTAATCCGTGGGCAATACAGAATGGTAGCAACAATGACCTCATAAGATTGGCTGAAGACAGGTATGAGTGGAGGAACATGATCGCCAATGTTTGTTTCAGACACGGTATCTAAAGAAGAAGACTCAGTTACCTTTCAAGACTATTTTAGGCTGCTCGAGAATAGCGAGAACTCTGAAATAGCGAGTAATTAGGGTTAGATCCCTCAAACTTGTTATTCCTGAGTTGTAATGTAATATAATAAATAAGATAATAATTATAATAATAATATTTAGATTATAGGGTGCCCTAGCTCTCAGGTAAATGAGCTCAGATTGCCCTACATTAGATAAGAGTATGAAGTTAATTTCAGAAGGAGAAGTTAAATTACAAAAAATGTAGAGAATTGAATAACATCTGACAAAATCTGTATACAAGATGTTAGACAGTGATGAATGTTCTCTTTTGTGTAGACAAAGAAGTGGCATCATCTTTTGCACTGGCCAGTGCTTGTAAATTTAGGTAGATTTGTTAATCAGAGGACAGATGGTTGACATTACGTATTCCCCTTATTTGGTATGTCTGAAACGAGCTACGCTTATCAGTGAATTCGGGAGTCTGGACGGGTGTCATCGCTTACCTGTTGTCTGTATGACTGGTTTGATGTGAGAGATGGTGACAAAGGTTTTTTGTTGTTATAAATGTTGAGATTAGCATTATGCTTTCCCTTAAGATGAATCATTTCAAACACAAAACAACATTGCTTATCACACAATGCATTCTATTTATCTTGAACATAGTAGTACCGTTCAACTACAGAATGCACAACGCTAAAGAAAAGGCATGACAACTGGCATTGTGAGAGGTATACAGAGTTGGTCAAGCATTGTAAGGTCCAGTAGAATTTGGCTTATCTGATGTTTTTTTGTGTGTGTGGAGGTGGGATAGGGGGTAAGCCCCGCTGTGGATGTTATCACAGTGTGATCGCAGTGAAGGTAGTGTTGAACCCCATTAACTCTAGCCCCCTAAACATTAATGAAAGAGTATTCCTCATACCATAGTTATTCAGGTTTCTTTGTGTAGATTATTTATATCTTAATGCATGTTTCTATTACAGCCATTCAGAAGACACTTGGACATTGGACATGGGATATATGGAACTGAAAATGTGTACAGGAAAGCCTGATATAGGAGAAAATGGTAGGTAAGATTTTAATAATCTTTTTCAACTTCTTTTTTTCTTTACTTTAGTTAGTAACCCTTTCTGATTGTAGTATTGTATTTAAGACATGTGCTACTTATAACAATTGTCTTGTGGTACGTAGAAAACAAACTATGAAGTTAAGACTCGTCACTTCCATTGGTCAGACCAATGAAACTCTGTCAATAAGTGAACAGAGCTGAAAACTGTACATTTAGCAATAATGACGAACAGTTGGTGTAAAAATAAATAATTGAAATGAGAACTGCCTTAAAAGCCCATGATATGAAACCATACTATCATAAATGATATACCAGAGGCTGTGGTTCTTAGACAAAGCTTAACATTACCATTACATAGTGAAGGAAATGGTAACTAAATCACATGACATTAGATCTAGCTGAGACGATGAGGACAGGTCATTTCACTAAACTAGGTCAAGCGAGTAAAGGGCCTACCTCTCTGAGTCGCTGATGTGTATTGTTTCAGTGTGGTGAGAGAGAAAGAGAGATGGTGTGGAGTCGATATCATTATTTTGGTCCTGTCTCCTCATGTAGTTTCCTATGGAAATGGTGCTATTGTTTATGACTTATTAAATCTTCTTTCCTCTACATTAATCGAAATAATGGTACGAAATACAAAATCCAATACCAGATCGACGTTTGTGAGTGTTGAATTCTGTTTCAATTCTCTGACTCTGGGGGTCATTCATTTGTATTATTTCCGTTTTTCTGGTATGGTCATTTATATAGCTTTTCATTAATTGTCGTTTCCTATTGTGGTTGCTTGTCCTCTAGCTCTTGAATTCCCAACTTTCCATCTTTCCATTATTCCCGTTCAGTTTACTTCCCTCAAAGTGCGAGCAAGACAATCAACATTTCCGTCGCTGCACATGAATATTATGTTCAACATATAACTACAAGCCCTCCTGATCTCAAGATCAATCACTACTTCACTCAGTTTAAACCAAAAAAGAAAAAAAAATCGCAAATTTGAAAACTATGTATACTGTACATGGGTCGGGCGTTCTTGTCCTTCAGAAGTAAGAGCAACTACTCCAATTAACGTAATTGCTCATCCAAGTTGGGGGCTGACAAACTCTTATGTAGAGACCCTAACAGGACCGGTTGAATCATCTTCTTTATGATCGGTTCCATTTTCTTCAACATTATTTTCACTCAATGCTTCTGCAACCACTATTGCCTCATCGCTCGACATGTTTTACTGGTTATCCTCTTCACTGTCACCATCCAAATTATTCATTTCTACCACCCTCCCTATGTCTAAGATAGGCCAGGGCATTCTGTCAACCTCGACGTTGTTTACTGAATTGATTGCAGTCACTCTCCCTTTTTTCCATCTGGTAGTGCATCAGTTATTTGGAGGTTTTATCCATACTTCATCACTAATCTGAAACTCTCTTCTTCCAGTTTTCTCATCCTCTTCATCCTCCACAAAAATTTCTCTCCACTCGTATTGGTATACTGCCGGGTGCGGCACTGAGTCTGACCTCATGGCATTCTTCGGTGTTGAGTTATACCAATAAACAGCCTCCAACGGAGAAATATTCCCACGCTCAGCAATTGCCTGTACAGTGTGGTGATGCCTTTCCATGACCCCATTTCCACTTGGTTTGTGTGCAGTCCTAAAAATAGCTTTGATTCGCCACCTAGCTATGAGTTTTGACATCATCTCCGAATGAAGAGGTGTTCCATTGTCCATGAATATTTCACACACAGAACCTCTTTCTATGAACATCTCATTCAATGCCTCCACCACAAACTCCGCCGTCTCTCTCTTCAGCTTCTTCCACACGGCAAACCTCCCAGGTCCACAGTCTTCAATGGACAGATATGGAACCTGATGATGATGAGTGACTTCAACCGCCTACCTTCTCCAGTTTTCAGATACGCTGAACTTTTGACTCACATGAGAACTAGGGGCAGGATCTATCGACTGGCATGATTCAAACACCAGGACTATCTTCTGGACTTCCTCATGAGAAGCATTGGGGAGCACTTTCTTTGCCAAATACAACATTCTATCAACACCCATATGATATATTTCATGCAAAGTTTTCAAATCCGGGCATCCTGTTGCCCATACCACTGCATCTATTTGGTCGGGGTACACCGTCTCAACATTCAACCACTCTTTCTTTACTCTTGTCAGCACATCTGCTTTGTTTTTTGAAGTGTGCACCAACCTAATTGTAACCTGTGGTTTAAACTACTCAATCAAACTTTGAAGGATTCCAAGACGTCTCTTTACCAAAGAGACTCAGTAACCCCTTTTGTTTGAACACGTTTTTCCCCGTCCATCACTGTTTTCAACCATCCACACACTGTAGTGCGGATATCAATATCCGTGAGGCCCCATCTTACAGCCATGTTGATTCCTTTCATGACAGACTCAAGTTCAGATGTGATTGAAATACATGTACCTCTTCTTTCTTAGCCATGCTGCAACTTACTCCGTCAATTTCCAGGAGTGCTCCCAAGGCAATGCTACTGGCAGCATCACACCAAACTGTTCCCCTTGTTATCTGTGGCACATGCCACTTTCCTTTCACGGGGTCCTCCTCTTTGACCCGATTAAAAGCATCTTGCAACATGGCCTGCACTCGGTCACTAACTTTATATCATTCCAAAACGTTTGACAGGGAAGTTGAGAAGTTGATAGAAGAGGGGGTCCTTGTTCCTTGGCACGAGCAAAGGAAGGTATTATACTGCTGATGGCTGTCACTCAACCAACAACGGGAAAAGTTAGGCCAGTCCTAGACTTTCGAGAGTTAAACAATCTTGTGAGTTTGTCATACCGGTGTTTGCTGTGACGTTTTATGTAACTGGTGAAGGATGGGTGGAGGAACTATCGTTGATTTGAAGGCCACATATCTGCAGATGAGGGTTTCAATACGATTGTGGAAATATCAGTTAGTGAACAGCAAAGGCAAAACTTACTGTTTAACTAGGTTGGGATTTGGCTTGTATTCAGCCCTTCATATAATGGCAAAAATGTTGAAGACAATGCTGAGTAAAACGATGCTGGTCAATGAAGGGACCAGTTGGTACATAGACGACATCCTTGTTAATGAAGAAGGGATAACAGCTGGCGAATTAGTGGATTATTTAGGAAAGTATGGATTTGTACAATTTTGTAGGGTGCGACATTATTTTCACTAAAGAACAGAAAAAACATTGAAGGTAGAGCTTAATCGCATCCCATCTCAAAAACACATTGGCAGATGATGGTTTCTTTAAATGTTCCTAACTAACTCCCTACTTCTTAAATACTGCTTGAAAGATAAGAAGTACATGAGTTATTGTGAGTACAAAACTTTCTTTTCAGTCAAGGAACTCCACACATCCTAAATTTAACATAGAAACAAGCAGGAAGTTGTAAACAAATTGGGCAATTCACACAGGCTTTGTTTACACACCAGTCTATGATAAAACAGTCTCAGGGGATGTAAATCTAGCAGGTTTGATAATTAAACCAAACATTCTTTTATTGATATTTTATACCTGATTCACTGTTGACATCTGTCTACATCAATACTTTACACTGTTTGGCATCAATGTTAACAACCATCTGATTTATATTTCACAGATTTATGCTTCTATCTGGGATCTGATTTAGGAGCCTTCCAGAAACTTCCAGAAAAGAAAGAGGCCTAGCAAGTGAACATTTTCCACCTGTTTTTGACCCTATCCACAGAGCTCCATTGAACAAAGCACAAAAATGTCTAATCAATCTGATACTAGTGACCAAAATGGTGAAATTTCTTTTGGAAATATAGCAGAAGATCCTGACACAATTATTGGAGAATTTATTTCTTATGAACCTACTGCTGCAAATTCTAAATTGCCACAAATGTACAAAGCATTGCCAAACCAGACAAATGTTAGGGGAAGCGACATAAAACCGTACATTACAGACCTTACTGAACAAAATTCTCTATCATATCAAAGATACGATGTATTGTCTAATCAGACAAATTTTGGACAAAGTGATGGAAAACCATGTTTTACAAATATACCTAATGGACAAAGTTCTGATCTACACCAAGAATGCAACACACTTTCTAATGAGATAAGTAATGAATATCATGATGTAAAACCATGTGTTACAAATGTACCTAGAGGACAACATTCTGATTTACTCCAAGTATGCAACACACTTTCTGATCAGATAAGTAATGAACATCATGATATAAAACCATGTGTTACAAATGTACCTAGTGGACAACATTCTGATTTACACCAAGAATGCAACACACTTTCTAATGAGATAAGTGATGAACATCATGATATAAAACCATGTGTTACAGATCTACCTAGTGGACAACATTCTGATTTACACCAAGTATGCAATACACTTTCTAATGAGATAAGTAATGAACATCATGATATAAAACCATGTGTTACAAATCTACCTAGTGGACAACATTCTGATTTACACCAAGTATGCAACACACTTTCTGATGAGATAAGTAATGAGGATAATGATATAAAACCATGTGTTACAAATGTACCTGGTGTACAAAATTCTGATTTACACCAAGTATGCAATACACTTTCTGATGAGATAAGTAATGAGCATCATTATATAAAACCATGGGGTACAATTCTACCTAGTGGACAAAATTATGATTTACACCAAGAACGCATCACACTTTCTGATGAGATAAGTAATGAGCATCATGATATAAAGCCGTATGTTACAAATCTACCCGCTGGACAAAATTCTGAATTGCCTCAAAGATGGAAAACGGCGACAGTTTCAAAAAATAGAAGTACCGGTATTCAACAATATGATGTTGAACCATGCGTGAGAGAAATGTGTGTTTCACCAAGTAGGCATGCTGAATCACGGTTAACAGAAATTTATGAAGAGAGACGCACTGCAACTGACAATTTCATAATGTGTTTCAAAGACACAAATCATATGTCAAATTGTGAATCAACATCAGGACAACCAATAAAGTCTTCACGAGTATGTTTAAATGTCATGGAGAAAAGAGTTTCTACAAATGTTTCAGATGTGACCAGTACTAACCAGAACTTGCCAGTCTGTAAGGAAGATAAAGGTTGTAGTGATATAAAGGTGAATAAATTGTGTAGCATTAGGCCTTTCCCAGCCGTTGATCAATTTATTTCAAAGAGTGAAGATTTGGAAAATGATATTGCCGGAACAGCATTGACCAGTTTGCTGCCGGGGACAGAATCTTCAGAAACAAGTCAGATTGATGGAGATGATAGAGATAAATGTTTTGAACCAAATATTCAACTTATGCAACCTGTGGTGAAACTTTGCAGATTGGATAAACCTTGTGCATGTATCAAAAGTCTTTCAAAGCTTTATGCCTCTAAAATTTGTATTGAAACACCCGTACAAATTGACAAAGGTCAAACACTTTTTAAGTGTGATAAATGGGGAAAACAATTTTGGGCACAGATTGACCTTGATGATGGGCATATGAAAAGTCGCACAGGAAAAATATCACCAGAATGTAGTGTGTGCAGGGAACATTTTCTTCACAAATTAAATATCCATAGTCCTATAGTAACACACATTGGGGAAAAACCTTTCATGTCTTCAGAGTGTGATCACGGTTTTATCACAAAATTTGCACTACGTGAACATACGGCAAAACATGCTGTGGAAAAACCCTTCATGTGTAATGAGTGTGGAAAATGGTATGGTCAGAAAAGTTCTCTGCATAGGCATATGAAATTACATTCTGGGCAAAAACCCTTCAAATGTAATGAGTGTGGAAAATGTTATTATCAAAAACGTTCTCTTAATGTGCATTTGAAAATACATCATGGTAAAAAATCCTTCCAATGTAATGAGTGTGGAAACTGTTCTCGTCAAAAGAGTCATCTGCGTACGCATATGAGATCGCATACTGGTGAAAAATCTTTCCAATGTAATGAGTGTGGAAACTGTTTTGGTAAAAATATTCATCTCCTTGGGCATATGAAAATGCATTCTTGTCACAAAGCCTTCAAATGTAATGAGTGTGGAAAATGTTTTCGTTACAATTACCTGCTGTGTAGGCATATGAATGTACATACTGGTCAAGCACCCAACAAATGTAATGAGTGTGGAAAATGTTTTGGTGAGAAAAGTTATCTGCGTGTGCACATGAGAATACATACTGGTGAAAAACCATTCAAGTGTAATGAGTGTGCGAAATGTTTCGGTGACAAAAGTTCTCTGCGTATTCACATGAGAATACATACTGGTGAAAAACCTTTCAAATGTAATGAGTGTGGAAAATGTTTTTGCCACAATAAGCAGCTGCACAGGCATATGAACATACACAAGCCTGCTGGTGAAAAACCATTCAAATGTAACGATTGTGCAAAATGTTTTGGTGACAAAAGTTCTCTGCGTGTGCACATGAGAATACATACGGGTGAAAGACCATTCCAATGTAACGAGTGTGGAAAATGTTTTTTCCACAAAAATCATCTTCAAAGGCATATGAATATACATACTGGTGAGCAAGGCGTCTAATGTAATGAATATGGAAAATTTTTTCATCAGAAGCAACAGCTGTGTGTGAATATGAAAATAGATACAGGTGAAAAAGACTTCACATATAATGAGTGTGGAAAATGATTTTGTCAAAAATGTTCTCTGCATTGGAATATGAGTTTACATTCCGGGCAAAAAGCCTTCAAATGTAATGTGTGGAAAATATTTTCCTCAAAAATGTTCACTGCAAAGGCATATGAAACTACATTCCGGGCAAAAACCCTTAAAATGTAATGAGTGTGGAAAATGTTATTATCGAAAAGATTCTCTTAATATGCTTTTGAGAATACATTCTGGTGAAAAGCCCTTCAAATGTAAAGAGTGTGGAAAACGTTTTGGACAAAAATGTTCTCTGCATATGAAATTACATTCTGGGCAAAAACCCTTCAAATGTAATTAAAAAGATTCTCTTAATGCATGCTGCCTTGATCGGGTCAAAAATGATGCGAAGGGTCACTTATTGACTAATAACTCTGCTCCTAATGCAATCTATACCCCAAGCTGCTAAATATGCTTCCTCAAATCTATCTTGCACAAAATCCCAGAATATGAACTTCGCAGCTATAGTAGTTTTGCTGTAAAAGCTTTGTTTGTATACCTTACCTTAACCTTAGTCCGCCCTCTGTCCATGGCTGTTGTTTCCAGCTCATTCGAAGTTAGATGTCTTGCCTCCAGGTCTTTTTCGACTGTATCCCTCCATGTTAGTTTTGGTCAACCTCCCTTTCTCTTTCCCTTCGGTATCCATTTTAGAAAACTTTTTGGGATCCTGTACTCATTCATTCGGAAGACATGTCCCAACCATCTCGTTCTTTGTTATGCTATATGCTCTGCAATATTCTTTGAATTTGTTTTCTTTAGGACCTCGATGTTTTTCACCTTGTCTAAATATGTAATGCCGAAGATTTTTCTTAAGCATTTTTCATGGTCTGAATTCATTTTTTTGCTTTCCATAGCGTATAGTTGCCATGTCTCACTACTGTAAAGCATGATAGGTAATATGGTGGCATTGTAAATATTAATTTTAGTTTTCAGATTTATGCTTTTTGATGTCATGATTGTAGCCATTTTCCCAAATACGGCATTTGCCTTTCTGATTCTTATTTTGATCTCTTCATATGCGTTACTGTTGCTACTGATTTTACTTCTGAGGTAAGTGAAGGCATCTGTTTGCTTTATTTCCTCATCATCAATTTCGATTTTTACATCATTTCCCAGTGTTGACATTACTTCACATTTTTGGGATTAAAGCGCAATCCTATTCTCTCTGCATTTCTTTTTAGTTCACCCGTACATTTTGGTAGCTTTTCATTGCTTGTTTCCAATATTGCAATATCATTAGCAAATTCGAGGTCAAATATATGACGGCCTTCCAGGCAGATGCCATATCCTTTTTACTCCATGTCTAGTTAGTGCATAATCAATTACAAGTGTGAAGAAAAACGGGGAGAGAATGCATCCTTGTTTTACCCCAGTTTGGATATCGAAAGTGTTTGTTATCTTACCGAGTTTGACATTGCATTTTGTCTGACTGGATAATACTTCAATCACATTGTAATTTTTGTTGGAATTCCGTAAGCCGAAAGGATCTGCCACATCGTTTCTCTGTCTATGCTATCAAATGCTTTTTGAAAGTCCATGAAATGCATGAAAATTAGAATATTTTGTTCTGCTGATTTTTCAATGAGGTTTCGTGGAGCAAAAATGGCGTCAGTGCATGATCAGATTCTGTTTAGTATTATTATGGATAGGACTTTCCTAGACAGTGAGAGAAGTGTTATGCCTCTCCAATTGGAACAATTGCTCAGGTCTCTCTTTTTTGGAGAGGAATAATGGTTCCAATTCTCCATTATTCTGGTGTTTTTTTCCTGGCTCCATATGTCATTACAAAGAGATTGCAACATTTCAGCGGTTGGCTCACCTCCATATTTGAGAAGTTCCGGTTGGATACCGTTCATCCCCGCAGCCCTTGTATGTTGGCTAGGATTATAAAAATGTTAAAAATGGAAAGTCACACAAATCCTCAATCGGGTCAAAATTGACCCGAAGGGTTCCTTATTGACTAATAACTCGCCTCTTAATGCGATCTATACCACAAACTGCTAAATATCGTTACTGTGCTACGATTTTGGCACAAGTCATTTTTAATACTTCTGAGATATTTAACAAAATGTGTTTTATCTCTGTATAAATTGCAGCAGAATTTAAAATGCAAATGCATTACATCGTTCTTATTATGTTGCCGAAGTAAATTTTCATTAACTTGAAAATTATGGTTTATGCAGGACTTATGTCTTTTTGCATGTAGAAATGTGACTTATGCTAATTTGACTTGCATGCTGATTTGCATAAGTCTGATGATGACTAATGCCATTTTGAATCTATTAGCCTAGTCTAGTACAAAACTCTACCAGCGCATTTTCAATCTGAGTACATGATCAGATAGCTCTTGATCTCCCATTTACAACGATATATCGTTGCATTTTGGCATAAGTCTGACTTACGCCATAATGGCAGCACAATGGCGATATGCTTCCTCAAATCTATCTTGCACAAAATCCCAGAATATGAACTTTGCAGCTACATCAGTTTTGCTGTAAAAGCCTTGTTTGTTGGCTAGGGTGATAACACTTATAAAAATCGAAAACTCACACAAAGCCCCGATCGGGTCGAAAATTCACCTGAACGAGGTGAGTAGTCCTAGACTGTCGTAATAGACACGTTGTCGATTCTGATTACCAAGTAATCGATATTGATTATTTTTTTCCATTTCTCATGACCCCGCTAACATTTTTTTAATCTCTTTTGTACTGGTGAACCATCATCACTGCAGAAAGTTTTAGGCCTCATCAACTGACAATTGAACAAAAAGAATTTGTATGATATGGTAGTGTGGTAATAAATTTAGATCTATTGGTAATAGGGCAGTAATACCGTATGTTCGGCTCACCCGTAAATTTCAATTTTGGGTTAGGGATAGGGATAGCTTAAGGGATAGGGTTAGGGATAGGGATACGGTTAGGGATTGGGTTAGCCCCCTGCCGGCAATAGGGAAGTGACGTGATCGAACCGTTAATATTCGAGTATTGTGCTGTACTAATTCTCAGATAAAAAATGACCCTATCGGCGCTCTGTGTTACAGTTTGACATCGAGGCGACGCAGTTTAATGTGCATTTGAAAATATACCATGGTCAAAAATTCTTCAAATGTAATGAGTGTGTAACCTGTTTTGGTCAAAAGATTCATCTGCGTAGGCATATGAGATCGCATACTGGTGAAAAACCTTTCAAAAGTAATGAGTGCAGAAAGTGTTTTAGTCGCAAAAATAATCTGCATGTGCATATGAGAACTCATTCTTGTGAAAAGCCCTTCAAATGTAGTGAGTGTGGAAAATGTTTTGGTTAAAATATTCATGTCCTTGGGCATATGAAAATGCATTCTTGTCACAAAGCCCTTCAAATGTAGTGAGTGTGGAAAATGTTTTCGTTAGAATTATCTGCTGTGTAGGCGTATGAATAGACATATTGGTCAAGCACCCAACAAATATAATGAATGTGGAGAATGTTTTCGTTACAATTATCTGCTGTGTAGGCGTATGAATAGACATACTGGTCAAGCACCCAACAAATATAATGAATGTGGAAAATGTTTTCGTTAGAATTATCTGCTGTGTAGGCGTATGAATAGACATACTGGTCAAGCACATAACAAATATAATGAATGTGGAAAATGTTTTCGTTAGAATTATCTGCTGTGTAGGCGTATGAATAGGCATACTGGTCAAGCACCCAACAAATATAATGAATGTGGAGAATGTTTTCGGTACAATTACGGTGGAATTCACCTAACACGAATCTGCTTTACACAAATTTTACCCTTAGCACGAACTGACTGCGAATCCCCGAATTATTATTGTCTTCTTTATCCAACTAATGCAATATCCTTTAACACGAACTCAATTTTCACTAGATCTTGTAAAAACAGCTTCACGCGAATCTTTTTCGGGTTTCCCCCTGTTCTTACGCCAACAAAGCTTCGGGCAAAGCGAACCAGGCAGTGCGCACATGTTAAAAGGCCTGGCCAAGTTCTAATGTTGTGTCAGTGCCTCCGTCACACAAAGGGGTTTGGAGTACCTGGTGAAGAGGCATATTAGCGCATCCCACGTACATGCACTGTGTCATGACTTGACGTATGAAGGACCAATTACCATACAATATTATGTTCCGATCTTGCGTCACTAAGCATGTGATGATAGGCCTATGCGTTACCGATCACCCTGCCTAACCCACCCGCCTCTCTTTTCTTTTAGGCCTACCATAGCGGGTTAAGTTGATGTCGAATTGCTTTGCTTGCGACAGCATTCAGAAGTCATTCACTGAACTTCGATTTCTATCAACCAGGCTTTTAGATTTTGTTCAATCTTCTTAACACGAATTCTTGATAACATGAACTATATACACTGGTCTCATGAAGTTCGTGTTATCAGAAGTCTACTGTATCTGCTGTGTAGGCATATGAATGTACATACTGGTCAAGCTCACAACAAAGGTAACGAGTGTGGAAAATGTTTTGGTGACAAAAGTTATCTGCTTGCACACATGAGAATACATACTGTTGAAAAACTTTTCAAATGTAACGAGTGTGGAAAATGTTTTTGCCACAAAAATCAGCTGCATAGGCATATTAATGTACATACTGGTGAGCAAGCCATCAAATGTAACGAGTGTGGACAATGTTTTTGCCACAAAAATCAGCTGCATAGGCATATGAATGTACATACTGGTGAGCAAGCCATGAAATGTAATGAGTGTGGAAAATCTTTTCTTCAGAAGCAATATATGTGTGGGCATATGAAAATACAGGTGAAAGAGACTTCAAGTGAAATGAGCGTGGAAAATCTTTTGATGCTTCACTCGACTCGGGTGTTAAATGAGTACCTAGCAATAAGCTGGTGTTATTGCGGTAAATAGGCTGCACTTTATTGTATACCATCCAAGGTGTGTGCCTGCTAGCTCACATTTACTGAACACATTCTCTTTCAACTTTGCATCAAGACAAATCATGAATATGTACTATAAAAGGTAGTAAATGAATGTCGTAATAATACATTCACGTAATAATCTTGCCTACTGTTTGTTATCTTTTATGTATGTTTACTAAGGCTTAAGTTTAAATTGTATTGCAGGAGAAAAATGAATAAAATTGAATGTTGTTGAAAAAAGATTTTTGTTTAAAAAATTCATTGTGTTAAAACTAAGAAGTGTGTATGGATAGCATAACTTATGGATCTACTGTTATTTCCCCAAATGAAATTGGAAAATTCGAGTAAGCCTAATTGTTGAGAGAGAGAGAGAGAGAGAGAGAGAGAGAGAGAGAGAGAGAGAGAGAGATTATATTGATTGATTGATTGATTGATTGATTGATTGATCCTGTGCCTGAGTCAATGAGATTGTGTGGTACGGTTAAGGGAGTGCTGAGTACCTATATCAAAGATCGTGTATGTATGTGTGTGTGTGTGTGTGTGTGTGTGTAAAACTGAGTAAGGTTATTAGAGATTGTGTATGTATAATTTAAGTAAATGAGAGAGGGTATTAGAGATTGTGTGTGGATGAGTGAGTGAGTGAAGGTATTCGAGATTGTGTGTGTTTG
>JAOYNN010559766.1:0-13617 GCA_025770095.1 Goniobranchus kuniei
AATGACTGAGAGGTACTCTACTGGAACTAACTGTGATAGATTGTTTTCTTGGCTCTAGCAATTTATCTGATGAACTGTAGTCTACATTTTTTTCCTTCCCCTGTTAAAGGAGACATCCAATATGAGTGGTATCAATAACCGTCCGATTCTTGGGAGAGGAAGTGACGGTCAGGAAAGAGTGAAAAGGACATCTCAAGTTTCAGGTTTGTTGTAAAGTATTTTGCTTCAGGGGAGAGTTTTCTCTCTCTCTCTCTCCTTGAGATGCAATTAATTTTTTGGTTTCCTTTCAGGTTTTTCAAATAGGCTTGAATGGCTACAAGCAATTAATAATGATGATGATGTTGATAATAATATTTATGATGATATATAACAGGAAACAATATAAAAACAATAATAATGATAGTAATGATATATGAAATTAGTTACTGGTACATTTAACATGATAAGACACTCTAGGATGCTGTGATCAGGAATTTTTAAATTTAACATGAACATACCTTGTGCTCTATGTCAAAGTCTATGTTAACAGTCTAGTCTATGTCAAAGTCTAGTCATTGATACTTGACAAAGTACCAGTAGGAATGAAGTGTTATGCACAGATAAAGCTTTTAACTTTTTATTTAAGTTAATGAATCCCATCTCTGTTTGTAATACAGTCATTCTTTTTGTAGGTTTATGGATGGGTTTGGTTAAGGATTTATGATTTCACTGAGGTCAATTGACCTTTGGGTCCCTGATGCATGGGGATAGTAAATATAGTGAAGTGATGCATCCTGAAAATTGTTTTTTAAGATTTACATCATTCATCAGATATGTGGTGTGGAGCTCATTATCAGTGGCAATAATAAAACTACCCAAAGATTTTGAGGCTTTTATTTCAAACTTCAGATCTTTCATGTCTGTACCCTTAGATCCCATGATAAAAATCTTAAATAAACAATTAATTTGAGAAACATAATATGTGTTGATGTTACTTCTTTATGCAGGTTGCAAGACTAAACATTTATCATTTACTTGTTTTAGTGTGATTTTCAGATTTTTTGTGTGGTAATTTTCAGATTTGTTCCCTGATCCTTGTGACAATCCAGTGTGGAATTCGGCAATTCTTTTTCAAAATTCGTGCCCTTCTAAGGAGGCTGATGATTGTACAGAGGATGTAAGTATGATTTGGAATCTTGTCCTGACAGTTTTTGAAAGTTCTACCATGCAACATAAATTCCACCAGTAAACTAAGGAACCACAATTTATCAAACTATTTCAAGGCACCAAGTTTTAGTGCTATTCATTTACAAACTTATAACCATCAGTATCTGGAATAAGTGGCCACTAACATTGGTTTTTCCCAAGCACAGTAAGAATGTGGAACAAACTTTCTTAAAAAAACAAAAAAAGATATCAAATTCTCTACACTTAGCAACCGTTAGTCAAGAAAAAAAACAACAAAAAAACCCAGACAGTTTAAACTATAACAAGTGCATTGACATGTATTCTAAGTTGACTGTTTCAGTCAATATTCAAGAAGAGAAGAGTAAAAAGACAAAATGACTGGGTGATCTGTATAAAGCACATATTCTTTCAAAAACCAATGAAATCAAACTTCAGTGGAATTTGTCATTTCTGAAGTTGCTTAAATTCTATTTATATCGTACTTCCACAAAAAACGACAGATCACTCTGAATTTGTCCTTTTGATTTGATCTGTGAAGCCTCTAAGGATCAGGTGTTGGTGCCATTATCACAAAAAACAATTACCATGTCTCTGACATTTCCTATTTACATTAGTGCAATTCACCTCTCTCTGAAGCAACAAAGATTGAAAACAATGTTATTGTAAAAAAAGAAATATATCCCATCTGTTTACATAGTTACAGTGATTGATGACTGATTTGAAAAGATGCGATCTTGTGTTTCATATTTCATATTTCAATATTTTAAATGTCCCCAATTTCTTGCAAAAGTTTTTCTCAGTATGAATTACCAAGATGTACAGTGGAATTCACTTAACATGAACCCGCTTTACACGAATTTTACCCTTAACACGAACTGAATGCGAAGCCCCAAATTATTTTCTTCTTTATCCAACTAATGCAATATCCTTTAACACGAACTCACTTTTCACTAGATCCTGTGAACACGAACTGAAGCTAGCTTTTCACATGAAAGTTTTCCGAGTTTACGCCTGTTCTTACACCAACAAAGCTTCGGGCAAAGCAAAGCAGGCAGCGCACACATGTTAAACAGGCCTGGCTTAGATCTAATGTTGCATCAGCGCCTCCGTCACACAAAGGGGTTGGGGGTACTTGGTGAAGAGGCATGTTAACGCATCCCACGTACTTGGTGCCGTGTCATGACATGAGGTACGAAGGCCCAACTACAGCACGGCATTATGTTCCAATCTGGCATCACTAAGCATGTGATGATATGCGTTACTGATCACCTCATTGTTTGCTGCCCACCTAACCACCCCCTCTCCTTTCTTTTAGGCCTACCATAGCGGGTTAAGTTGATGTTGAGTTGCTTTGCTTGCGCCAGCATTCAGCACTCATTCACTGAACTTAAATTTTGACCAACCAGGCTTAGATATTGTTCAATCTTCTTAAAACGAATTTTTGTAACACAAACTAATTACACTGGCCCCATGGAGTTCGTGTTATCAGAAGTCTACTGTATTTTCATTCCCTGAGATCCTTATAGTTTCTATCTTTTTGTGCTTAGAATGATAAGGCATTACTTATTTATCAGATATTCAGATATTTCATATTAATTCATACTTTTATACTTACGTTTGAGTTAAAATGCATTTTTAAACATTTTTTTCTACAGGATAACAAATCACTTCAACAAGACCTACCCATCTACAGATCATGGAGCATTAGGGACAATAACTGGCAGAACCCTGAGCTAGACTTGCCTACTAAAAATACTGCTTGTCAAACAGAGTGGTCCTTTCATCCAAGAAAAATGATCAAGGACCCTCTGCTTACAGCATTTCCTGCCTCTTGCTTAGACATTGGAATGGATTGCCTAAATATTTCGAAAACTGGCAGTCCCTCAGTAAATTCAGGTAACATTCCGTGGCAGCCAAGAACATCACCATCATCACAGCCACAACCTCCAGTCATGACACAATCTCCATTAATGTATCAGTCACCATCCATTCATCAATCTCCAGTGAAATCCTTTTCTCCTCAGGAAAAGGTTTCAACACATTCAGAGAGAAGACATTGTGTTTTCTGTAAGCAGAATGGGGAAACCAAAGAGTTTTATTTTTCTCATGTCCTCAAGGATGCCAAAGGCAAAGTGGTTTGTCCAACATTAAGAGATTATGTGTGTCCAATTTGTGGGGCTACAGGTTCAACAGCTCATACCATTTCTTATTGCCCTCTAAACAAAGAAAAAGCAAACAATTTCCGCACGCTTTTTTCAAAAGCAGGGAAAAAGGAGAGGCAGGAATAACATGTTTTGAATAGTAACTTGTTATTTTAATATTGAAAAATCCTTGAAAGACAGGCAAGAATGTTTCTATTTAAAAGCCTTGTCTGTTATGTAAACTAGCCTTAACATCAAAATGCTTGTCATAATTTTCTTGGTTCTACTTGAGCTGATGTTCTACCACAATGTTCTGTTGTAGTTGATGATCTACAACCTTAGGAGTCTGTCCACCATTTTTAATTGGGTCCACTTCATCAACACATGCAAGAAACATTTTTATGTTGGGTTTATAGAATCTTGGGATTGTCATCGGCTGCGTTAAGTATGTTGGTCTGAAAAGGACTGTTATTGATTTGCTTGTTTTAACTGTCACTAATAGTTACTAGAGAGTCTTGTATAATTATAAATGTGATATGAATAGGGGGCCTTAAATGAAGAAGTCATTCCTCCAAATTCTCCCTGAAATAGTTGGTCTAGATTTGATTGCCATGTGCTGCTATCATGCCTCTCTTCTTTTTTAGTACATTGACTTTTGCTTCCTACCAAGACTTCTCATAGCCTGTTATCCTCTTGGATGCATGTTGAAAGATATCGAAATACAGTTGAGTGAAACAGCGAAAGTTTCACTGTCTTTAACTTTCACTGCCTTTTCACTGTCTTTAACTTTCACTGCCTTTTCACTTTCTTTCTTTAAATAAATTTTTGGGGTCGAGTGTGACCAATTGAACAAATTATCATATACAAGTCCCCATCTGACCAGGTTTTCAGCTACCCACAAATGACAGTTGAAATCACCATCGTTTTTGACTTAAATGTATCAGGTGCTTGAATGTTTAGAAGGTCTCATCTCAGCGGTCCACTTTGTAATTATCATCCCCTTTGATCCAAATACATCAAATGCTTGATCATTGATCATGTGGGTGCTTGTCTTTATATAACTACAACTTTTTGGCTTTTCTGTTGCTCATAATGAAATTTCACATATGTATAAATGATTATTTGTTCTTGACAATGTCAAAATTTGAAAGCTAGGTCATAAATAACAAGAATTTTATAAGGCTTCAAAATCCAGGAAATTTTTCTGCACCAATCAGAGATAATTATGTCGAGTGCTTTAAACAACTGCCCCAGCTTTAAAGCATTGAATTTATGAACTGCCTATTGGATTTCAATATATAAGTTGCTAAACATGTTTTATTCTATAACGAAGTAGGCAGAAATACCTCTGTTCTAAATTTAACATTGACGAGAAAAGAAATAGAACTTTGCATTAAAAACTTATTTGGAAATTTCAGATATTTTTGCTGATAAAGATATAAATCTATATACATATTTTTAGCCATAAAGAAAGACATCTGATCATGCTCTCCTTTCAGCCCTCTCATAATTATGAGATTAACAGTTTGCAATCTCACTCCATTCATGAAACTCAATACTCATGTTCAGTTGTTTATTGTTTGTTTGTTTTATAGTTTTATTTTATTAATGTACTCTAGATTTTATCACATGGATTTTGATTATGTTTGTAACAGGCTTTGGTGATCTAAAATGTCACATTCTCATATTTTGTTGAAGTCAAAGATAATTTATATAAAATGCTGAAGCAAAATGAAAAAGATAAAAACATCCCAGTAACCAAAATTTGATTGTCTGTAAATAAAAATTTATAATTTCCTGTTGCAAGTTGTTCTTTTTTTTTTTTTTACTTTTTTTTTTTTAATACTTTTTTTTGGTATATTTCTAGAGGAATAGATTTAAATTAAAGGTTTTACTTTAGGTGAAATTTATTTATAATGAAACTGAAACAACCTATGACTTGCATAATTTCCATTAAATTAAATTTGATTTTGTTTCCTCTGATTCCAAAAATTAAAAATACTTTAGAAGGTATGGGACTTGGTCCGATAGATTTTATTGATACCTTTGTTATCCAGTAATTTCTCATTATTACTTGAATTATGTTTCATTACATATTACCAGACATTCAAGAAAGAAAAATGGATGATAAGTAAATATCACAATGTATTACTGGGGAAAGTGGAGAGAGAGAAAGCTGTGTGAGAAATTTTAAGCTCAGCAAATAGACTTGCTCTTTAGGTATGAACAAGTGACTAAAGGAGATAATATTCTGAATTTTGCGTGAAAACATTGTAGGATTACTTCTAATACTAATAATAGTTTGTAGGAAGGTGTTCAGGTATAGCTCTAAAATGAGACAAAGTTAGCTGAAATCAATTATTTGGCATTCCCAGAATACGGTAGCTGCTAAATGATCTTCAACTTTTGCCAGGTACATAAAGTATTAGTGAGGATCAGAGATGTTTTGGAGCTGACCCATCCAGGCATTGGTACACAACAACATGTTGACTTGAATTTAGTTCTCTCCTGATGTTCAGCTAGAAACGGATTTTGAGGGGTCATTAGATCAAGATTTGTTAAAAGTTCAATTGAGCACCTTGTTCTGGATTACTTGTATTAGTATTATATTTGTAGGCATTTGAAAGTTAGGAACTACAGTAATCAATTTTGCGGACAATGACAGCTACCAAAAGTCTTTGCCATGACTCTTTTGAAAGAAATTGAAAATTCCTTGATAGTCTTTTGGGGTAAAAAAGTTGGTCATTGAAAAGTTGAGAGTTTAAAACAATACCCTAGTTGTACTTGTTTTTTGGGTTTTTTTTGCATGATGGATGAATTTTATAGATGGTCAAATTTTAAAAAATTTTATTCTCATTATATTCCTCTAGTTCGCTCCTACTTTCTTCAGCCAATACCTCTGTTTTGAAGCACATTAGATCCTTTTCATTTTTGTCCTTTCAGATGTGCGACATTTGATTTGGGCGAGTGGTAGCTTCATAACTCTGGCTATGGTCTGCATTTATTTACATTAAAGTACGATTTCTGATTATTCTAAGTAGTGTGGTGTAAAGCACTAACAGCACAATCTTCAAAAAATGAAGCTGTGGTTCAACTTGAAGCAGAAAAAGAAGAAGAAGCAGAAAAAGAAGAAGAAGCAGAAGAAGAAGGAGAAGAAGAAGAAGAAGAAGAAGCAGAAGAAGAAGAAGAAGCACAAAGCCTTGCCCAAACCTTTGTGTAAATCCAAAAGGACGGCTTTGAGTACTTGGTTCCATATTTCCTGGCGAAATACATTGTCCCCTCTATCTGAGACATGTCTCAAACCAATAAAGTGCTGATTGGGTAGTTCTGTAACTAAATTGAAGCCTCTGAAGGAGATGGTATAGTCAAATGCCAAATAGAAAGCCAGGAGTCACAGTATTGTTGCATTCCTACTGTTTGTAACTTTTGCAAATCAGACATTGTTTTAAAAATGGTATTTGTTTCCCACTTAATCGAATAATTTACTTTATCATATTTTGGAATAATTCCAAATTTACCTTTATATTTTTGAAGAAAAACCATCATACAATGTAATCTTTGTGAGGGCTTCAAATTTGTATGTTTCTCAGATTAATCATCATGTATGGCTTGTTTTCCTTATTAATGCATTTAGTTTATTTATTTTAATGGCAATGATATAAATTTTACTTTAATTAATAACAGTTATGTGGGAAGTTGTGTGTGTGTGTGTGTGTTTGTTTATGTGTGTGTGTGTATGTGTGTGTATAGAGGGGGGAGCATTCTTATCCTCTTAAATAACAGGATAAGTCTAAAATCAAGGTACAGAATTTTTTCTTCTTTGGTCTTTTACTAATTTTCCATTTCTTATACTTATATTGAATAAAAAAAAAGAAGTCATTTTATAGCTTGAATATATTAAGTCAATATCATGATATTATCCAAATACATACCCTTTGGATTAATAATATAATATGTACCTAATTGATATATAATAAAGTTTGCCTAGTCTTTATTGTTATCAAAATAAAGGCTTACTTGAAAAATAATCAATTATTTTCACATGCAGCATGAATGCTCAAGTACAAGAAGGCCTTCATTGGGGGGAAAAATGGATATTAAAAAATTTGCCTATTTAATCTTAATAGTTCTCTTGTCTTATTTTAATTTTGATTTTTACTCCCAACCCTCTACCCTTTCCAGTTTAACTGCAAGTCTAGCTTATAGAAATAAAAGAAGAGCATATATATGGCTTTTTGGCAAGTAACAGTTTTCCCCCTCCATGTTCGATTACTGAAAATGAATAGAGGAGGATTCCATTGATACTTGATAAAAGATGTAGACAAAATGTAAAACTTCAGCAAAACTTTTAACTGCTTTCATGGTTAGCATGGGTTTTATCAAAAGAAACATCTTTTTCACTTGAGTCTCTTTTCAATTGTTCGACAGTGTGCATCATGTCAAGTAATACATCATGCCCATTTGATACATACTTTTAAACTCATTTTTTGGCCTGGTTTTGTTAATACAATATTCAAATACTAGACTTTGATTCTTTCGTTTTGCTGTTACTTTTAATGTATTAGGTTATTAAATAAAGGGCCAATAAGAAATAATTGAGAATGCCAAATAAAACCTACTGAGTTATAAAAACTTAAAAAAAAACCCCACATATTTCTTGCGTAGTTCAAAATAGGTAAAAATGAGTTCAGCATTATGGAATGAATGTGATTATATGTAGTAAGTGCCTTGACCTTTTAGCATTCTTTGTATTTTTAGTTAAGTGGCCTTACATTGATGTCCGCTTTTGCTTTTCTGATGGTTGAAATGAATAGCATATGATTTGTCTAAGCCTGATATGTTTGACTGTTTCCATGGGAAACAAAGTGATGATTGCTTACTTAGGTGCAGTTATTAGAAGTAGAACTTTCATGGGAATCATTGCCATCTAATGTTAGCTCAGTGTTGTATACTCCATGAGTTACCAGCACCAATTTTATGCCATGATCAGTATTATACTTAGATACATTAACTTTAACATTTTGAAAATGCTAATCTGAAGAATAATTAAAATGCTCCTTTTATTTTATTTTTGTGTGTATTTGAACCCTTAAAGATTTAAGCTATTTTACAAAATGAACATTTTATTGTGCACAATGTGGAATGTACATAATCTCCTTTTTGATGAGATGAATTTCATTATTGATTTGAGTTCTTTTTAAAAAATTTTTAAAAACTTCTTTGTCTTCCTCAAAGTTTAAGTAGATTGATTCGAATAATACAAATGTAAGATTTTTTCAAAGTACTTTGAGTAAGCTTACATTCTTGTGTTTACAACCAAGTGGATGAAGAATAATTATTCTGCTATAATAAAGATATTTTTTTTTTAGCATATTATTGATTTTGTATTTTTGCACATTTTTATCAATGAAACTCTCGTGCAAATCTTTGAGAGATCTTAGAGGTTTCTGAATTTTTGGTAGAATTTTTATAAAATTACAATTGTTTTTCTTTTTTCCTGATTTTGTTTTCCTGTGCTTTTCATTTTAGTATATTTTAAAATTTTTTCTTCAAAGTGCTGGGCTTTTGAAAATATTTTTAAAAGTAGGCCTATTTGACTAACATTTTTATGTTGTTGTATATTTCGCCACAAAGACTGTCCAAAGTGAAAACTACATCCGTTGATTTGTGCACCTGGTATTTCTGCTTGGAGAGCCTTCATTGCTGCCAGTTCTAAGTCCATGGAGAGCCTTTTGCAATGCAGGGAAAGATTCCGCTCTTCACATAAGGTTTTAATTGCATTCCACGTGTGCCTGTATGTAGAAGAGGATTTTGTTGGAAGACGGCAGAAGATCAACGAACAGTATGTGCCTTTGCTTAAGGCGTGAAGTAAGTAAATCTGTGCAAACTGTTTAGAGCATGAGTTAAAAGTCCCGTCGATGAAGATTTCGTCGACGTCAGGAGAACAAAGTTCTCTTAAATTGGTGTCTGTTGCAAATATGATGATTCCAGTGTCTTCATCATTATGGAGAATGGACTTTTCCCTTTTTGATGTAACAGAGTCCAGATCTTTCAGACTCTTATGGCAGTCATAACTTGTCTTTGGCAAGATTGGCAGCTTTTTTTTTTCTACGTTCTCTATAGACGGAGCGTCGAACGTTGACAACATCTTTAATGGTCAATTCATCGTCACGAAAGTTGAGAAGTGCGGACCTTATGATCTTGGTTGGTCTTTCTGATACATCCATTTCATCCCTCCGTTTAAGCGATGCTCGTAAGATCCTCATCTATATGTCTCTCTGGTCTGCATCGTGGTTATGATCTGATGGGCTGTTTATAAGTGTCGTCGCATCTCTGTCTGCGTTTAATCTCGACTTGCAACCAGTGACTGGACATTGCCAATCTTTGTCACCATCTTCACTGTGCTGTGAAGGCGATAACTGCAGTTGTTTACTATCAGACATTCTGCTCCCCGTCTAGTTTTAGTTTTCTGGATTGTTGCCATCCTGATGCTTATAAAAAGGCAATATGAAGTGGTCAAAATTCACACTCTTTTATACCTATCATAAAATTGCACAGTAGCACAGAAGCACAAAACATTTCATCACTGTAGCTGTATGCCTTCTTAATCCCCTTCTCTGCTGTAGCGGTATTCTATGAAGGACACATGCCTTTTTTTCATAAACAAACAAAAATTATTTCTTTATTTCATTTGGCCAGGGCAAAAATGAATACAGTTTTGGCTAGAAAAGTGCTCTGCAATAGAATGGCATCCTATTCAAAGAGTGATGTATAAAGTTCAAAGTTCATATTGGGGAGATGCAACAGACATTAAATTTCCATCAATGCAAATGTTTTGTCTCATAAACTTCAGACTGTAAGGTGAGAACTTTGTTGAATTTTTATGTATTCTCTATTTCCTGATTGAATATTGGAATGCTTCCAGACAGCTATTGCCTTGGGGAAGAAGTTGTATTTATACGAATTTATTTTTGCAAATGGCTGATGAAAAATTGTCTCCTGATTACTTTTGGTTTCTTATCTGCTTGCTTTGCATAGCCTGTCACATTCGCTTTATATGCTATAAAAACCGGGATAATCTTTGGCCCAATTCGGCTCGAAACGGACTACTTTGCCGTATGTTTTCCCTGGGACATTCGATTCTCCTGTAGTATATGGGAAGACAAATAACGTCAGTGCTAGCTTTCCATACTTATGTAAGAGATGACTTTCTCATTTGCGTCCCCTGTATCCATTTATAGGAGAGAGACAGAACAGGATCACTGTCAGCTATCCGTACATATCGCAGGAGATGACTTTCTCATTAGGGTTCATTGTATCCATTTATGGGGTAGAGGATAGAGCACGGCTACTAACAGCTATCCATGCACGTCTTAACATACGACTAAGGTCGCACTTCCTCATGGAAGCTTCTCCAGTAGTAAGGGAGAAGACAGAATAAGCCAACTTAGCTATCCATGTACAATCCATGATCGATTTTATTCCAATCAATCAATCAACCAATCAATCAATCAATCAAGCAAGCAAGCAAGCAATTAATCAATCAATCAATCAATCAATCAATCACATTGCTTATGTAACATTTTGAAACACGGCATTTTGGCCTAAAGATTACTTTTTTCGGTGATCCTGGTGCAAGGAATATTTCCACGTCATAAACCATAAGTTGCTCTTGATACTGGACGAATTGATCACATATCAGACGATGTAGGAGTGTCTGACCGTAAAGATCTGAAAGGAAAAGAAAAATCTTCTACACCATTTTATCCCAAGATCTTGTTATTACCTACTACTGACGCGATTGTGTCCATTGCAATCATAACATAATAATGTCATAAAAGCAACCATGCAAAAGGCTAGAAAATGCATTTACAGTAGAACACTTTAACTGCCCGTTTACGTGAGTTCATGAACTTGAAGGTTAGATAATAATTTAGTGCAGGTAAATTAAACAGAATTAGTTAAGCTGGCTGTGCAGAGTTAATTGCCAAGAGGAAAGAAGGAAGGATAGAGAGAAGGAAGGCAGGAGGGGAAGAAGAAAGGAAAGAAAGAATCGGAAGGAGAAGAAGAGGAGGAGGAAGTAAGCGAAGCGAAGTGCACTACGTGAAGGCAAAAAAAGAGAAACCTGATTTCTGCAACTTACAGCCGAAGTAAGTACAAGTGTTCTTCTATTAAATCCAACTATCTGTTCCTAAAAGATCTTTATTGCTAATGCTTTTCGGTACGTGCCATTCGTCCGAATTTTATAGCTTTTTTTTTTTTAACCTATTAATTGTAGGGATGGAACTGACCGAGAACGACATAGATAGTGGCGTGATGACTACACAGGCGATGGTCTCGACCGTCTCGCCCGCCTCCTTCGTGACGTAATCAGCTTGACTAAGGAAATGTTTAACTGACCATAGTGAAGTGACCATTGATTGTTCCCAACAACAATAGTTAATTCAGCATCGTTGCATTAAGTCAATATTCGAACAGATTTCCGTGTTTCTCATTATTTATTAAGAAAATGATTTTCTTCTTTAAAAAAAAATTAATGTAAATTTCCTGGCTGCGTGTGCAACAACTGGTATGTGAATCTCTGTAGTCTGCGTGCTCGCATCGTAATTCTATTCTCGAATCTCCTATACAATAATGGATGTGTAACTTATTTTAGGTGTACCTATTTTCGAGGTTCTATGTCTTTTCGCCTTAAACAAACAATGCCGATGCCTCGCGTTGAGGAGACATACTTTGCAAGCGAGACAGGATCTAATCAGGCCACACAATTTCTTTTTTCTTTCTTTTTCTTTTCTTTTCTTCTGACTATGATGAACCAGGAAGCAATGGAAATGGCTATTTACTACTTTAAACCATCATCGAAAGATGGTTAAAAAATTCTTCGACATTTAAATAGAATAAATGAACAGGAAAAAAAAATAGACTTCTATGTGGCAACATTTGTGAAATTAAAAGCAGAGGAAAACAGCACACAAACTATAGGCCTACGGACAGTCCAGGTAGCTGAACACTTGCACAACAGACGTATACCATTGAAGATGAGATATGGCGAACAGACAGATGAGTTTTTTTCCCCCAAAGCCATCAGAGATTGGAATGCACTGCCAGAAAGCATGGTATCACCTGAGAAGCTCGGGGCACGGCTTCCAGTGGCTAATAGCCGGAAAACCCAACTGCCAGGTTCATAAAACCACAGATAATTGGAAAACATTCGGCCAAAATCTCAGACACCCTAAAAACTGCTTACATGGTAAATTTATCATACATATAGGAAGGTTACAAAAAGTAGGTTTTTCTTACTTGCGCAAGATTTGGTGTTATCTCGGGGCCAAATTAAGGACAAGAAAGGGCCAAATGATGTGATCTATTTATTATTTGAATTATTATGGTATAGAAAATCCTCCAGATTCTGATGCAAAACCCAAGAACCGCCAGATGACCGCAACCTCCCCCCCCCCCAAGATCTAGGGGGAAAACCCCAGCTTTAGCAGCCCTGGCTCGGGGGATTCGGGGCACTGATGAGAACATACAACACAGCTCAGCGACATTACTTTGCTTGCCTGATCTTCTTCCTCTTCTTCAATGGTATGTCGATGGTGTTGGCTGCCCAAACTAAGATGGAATAGAAGAAGAACACAGAAAGAATTGACAACAACGAACTCATCAGGAAAACTGTCAGACAACTGACATCAGAGAGGAAAGGAGGGCCATGATCGACGATGTCTGCAGCCAGCAGACGAGACACATGAAGAAGAAGACGAATGGCGAACGAAGGTTTTGCATCACAACGCCTGCAACGTCGTGTCATCACACAGCAGAAATCCACACTCTTGCTTTGCCTATTCAAAGCTGATCAGGCGTTTTCAAACGCATCATTGATATATATGTATCTCTCGATAGGCCCAGTGGAATGTCAAACATACGCAATACGTTGCATTTCTCAATGAATCTCTTACTGTGTTTAGTGGCAAAATAAGACATCAAGGCTACGCTCTGATCATAATTCTTGCCGTCGATTGTCATGAATGGGAGCTGTCTGGAGCTTGTATCTTCTGAAAAAAGTTATGATAATGTTTATGATTAAGATGATTGGTGTTGTTGATTTTCCCACTTACGATAATGATGAAGATGAGGATGTTAATGATTAAAATGTTGAATTTGAAGACAATGATGACGATGATGATGATAGCGGTAGTGGTTGTGGTGGGGATCGTTAAAGTAATCAAAGCGAGGATGATTATACTACTACTACTACTACTACTACTACTACTACTACTACTACTACTACTACTACTACTACTACTACTAC